>JAOWBC010000812.1:5548412-5566428 GCA_028566105.1 Hypoplectrus providencianus | reverse complement strand
TGCAGGAATGTTCTTTCTCTGTCAGATTTTTGGATGGCATTTAGATAAATACAAGTTGTTGAAAACAAAAGTTTTTTTGTAAAAGTTTTTTTGTAAAAGTCTTTTTGCGTCTTTGTGGTTGGTTTTATCAGCTTGTTAAAGCTTTTCCTAATTTTATGGGAAGGATAAACATGAATTTGAACTCTAGTACACAAAGGACACCTTTTGTCTGGTTGAGGTCTCAGAGACTCCATCTGTCAAACATGGCTGAATACAATGGATTTTCTTATGCTCTACAGCTCATATTGGTGTGGACTGTATTTTTTTTTTTTTTTTTTTTGCAGAACACCTCACAAATAGGTCAAACAAGTAAGATTTGATCTTGCATAAATCATTTACACAAAATCCAGTTTTTAACAGTAAGACCTAAAATTCATGTAGGCTTTATATCTTTGTCAAATAAGTGTCTCAAAATAATGACAAACGTTCTCAAAAGTTACCAATTTCTTATTTCATTGGAGTGACACTTTCTTTTATGTATGTCTATATGGCATTATTACAAAGTTTTGTCACCCTCTGCTTAAAACACTATTTATGCAATATTTAATACTTAAAATGCTTTAATGTGTCACAAGTATAATTGCTCATAAGGTCAATTATTTTAATGCTTCATCATTTACAGATCATAGTGTATTAAATGTTTCATTACTGTATTATATTACGATGCATTTAAATGCAATTATTGGGTTAGCAAAAGGGTTTTGGCTAAACTTAACAGAAACCTATTCATCATAAGTATGTTTACAATATAGATATGGGCTCAAATTATATTGGTTTGTAACCAACAATTTTTATATTTGGCCATTGCTTAGATATATATTTATTGACATTAATATTTATATGCTTAAATCAGAAGACAAGGGCTTTCATTAATATCAAGTGTCATTTAGTTCAATAACATGACTTTCTGTATTTATCTGTACTAAATCTGTAAATATTTAAAGGGAAAAAAATAGCTGATTTTTGCCATTATTATTTTAAAGCCACAGTACTGAGTCTGAGGGACCCTAGACAATAAGGACCTTAAGCCAGCGTCAAAAAGGGTTCATAATAAAGCAATTTATTTGCCAAATAAGAATGCCTATACAGTATATACAATACGTACGACAGTCTGAATACTACCAGGAAAATGCTTGGCAAAACGAAAGTAGATGGACTCCCAGACTGCATGGAAAGTGAACAATCATAACTGTATTCTGTAACACACGCAATGATATAACGAGGGATTCCTGACCCCTCTGGGCAATTAAATATACACATTGCATTACCTATATAAAACAACAATAATCTGTACACCATTGTATGTAAAATACGATTGCACAACCCAACAAGTCCCACAACATGTCTATATTTGAATTCAAGCAAGGCCTTGCCGCTTAATCTGGATAAAATAACATAAAATAATGAACTCTGTATTTTGGCAACTCCACTACCACTCGACAGACGTTTCATTCTTGCCGCTGAGGAGGAAAAGTTCTCCTGTGTCGTTTTCCCTTGTTTACCAGTCAACACATGAAAGTGGTTAATACACCAGCTGATGCAAAACTATGAGTTGAGAAGTTCGGAAGACATAACGGTATTTACTCTGATGGATGAACACTTGGAGGTGCATGGCTTTCTTTACAGTGTGCGTTTTAATGGTGTGTAGGTCGACGGGAAGAAGACCTCGTCACTCTTTTTATAAGTTCAGTCTTTCGGGAAAACCTCAGAAACCAAACCATACTCAGGTCCTCTCTTCTCTGTAACACTCGGCGTTCTCCTCTTCAGCAAAGTTCCACGTGGAGTTCCGCTTTACCTTCCCCTACAGTCACAGTTTACTCCTGCTCCTCCTCCTCCTGGAGCTCCTCGATGGCATCCATCTGAGGCCTTGAGCACACCTCGCTCATCGGGGCCGAGTCCTCGCCCTCCACCACCAGCTCGTTGGACATCTCGTTGTTTTTCTGCAGAGATGGAGGACAAGAAGGAAATGAATGGAAAATTAGTTGTGCCAAAAATCTGCACTGAGACCATTGTTGTGCTAATCTTATACTCGATAAGCTGTAAAACATAAAAACTGAGTAATCCAGTCCTCGCGTGAACATGCAAGTATTTACGCAGAGCCCCTTGACCTTAATAACCTTATTAGATCATGTTTCTGATTATCAGCACCAATTACAAACTGGAAACACAAATTGGAGAATTAAGAAGACCTGGCTGAACATTTAAAATTGGGAAATTAAAAATATGTATTCAAATATATAATAGTTTATGTGTAGTATACATCAGCTTTTAAGTAAAGCCCAGTGCACACAACAGATTAGTATAAACTCAAGGTAATTTTTTCTTGCATGTATACGTAATAGATACGTTTCAGTTTTATCCCATTCAAACAAAACAGAATGAGCATAATAAGTGAAAGACAACGCCTGGTTAAATATGTTTGCTGGGGCCCTGCGGTGAGCACAGAATAAGGTGTGTGCTCTCCCGTTTGCAGTGGCCTGAATCCAGGTGTTCTCACCTGCTGTCGATAAACATAGCAGGCTGCTATGGCAACCATTGTCGACTCTCCTATGAAACCAGCCAGAAGGGATCCAACCCCGAGCGTGGCCCCGTGAACTCTGAAATACAAAGGATTAGAGAAACGGATTATTTTAAGTTAATCAGCCTCCTGTTTGATCTTTTTATGAGCACAAAAGAGAGAAGAATATAAAGAAAAACAATTTACCTGAATAAAACACAAAACTGATCTAACACTGTAAGCCCGAGTCCCAGTGTTGACCTTTGTGACCCTGACACTGTTCTCTGAAGTGTTGACTTACCCCATATAAGGCAGCACAACTAGACTGGTGATGAGGACAATGATGCGGAGAACTGAGCTGGGGGCCAGCACAAAGGTCTTTTTCAGGGTCATGAGCCATCCAGTCAAATGAGCCCGAACAGTCACTGCAAACACACACAAAGTGGAAACATCACCCCACTGGTCCGAGCTATGCCCCGGCTGAATTCATAGCGGGAAGGAACAGCAGCTGGATGCATGCCAAAAAAAAATATCTAAATGTAGTGTCTTACCTGGCAGGGGGAAAAAGGAGAAAATTCGGAGCGGGACCACACACAGCTCAGCAAAAGCATAATCCACTCCAATGACATCAACCAGGATCTTCTCTGATATGTGAGGAGTCCAGAACACCACAAAGCAAAGCTGGACAGAGAATGAACAAAAGCAAATTCATTTTTTGGCGTTCGCTGCACCACAATAGTGGGCAGGCGCGCCTCATTAGATTTTATTAGTTCATTAACTCAAGGGGTTTTCAGATTGAATGCAAGCCTTTGAAGCTCACATAAAACAAGAGCGCGAGCACACACATGACAGACAATGATATTGTTTCTAGAAGCAGTTGCCGAGGCACGTGCAATGCAACCAAAGCATCTCAGAGCTAGTCCCGTATTATGAGCTTGTTAAACAGGAGGACTAAGCCTGCCTGATCTGAACACCTAAAATTTTTTAAGATGGAACAAGCCCCTAGGGATCCATTCAAGACTATTTCCCCCAAGATTATTCTTGCAAATCTACAAATCAGACTTTCCAAAAGCCCTCACTCACTTGTACCACCTATCAGTTGGTATGTGAAACCACCCAGTCTGCTGTCGATAAGGAGGAGTTAATCCCCGTTATAGCTGTCCTGTCAGGTTCTATACTCACTATACTTAAAAAAATATATTGCTACCCCAGCTGTCCTTTCCAATACTCATGCATTCTGCTGTAATATTTTAGTGTGGATGTTAGACAAGTTTCCAATCACAAATGGAAACTCAATTTATACCCCTTGTTCAAACCAAAAAAAATTATTTTCCAGCAGCAATCAAAATTGTGTTTACTGTTGTTGTGGTGATCTACAAACAAAACAGGTATGCAATTTTGTTGTTGACATGTTGTTGTGTTCCTTCCTGAACACTGGCTTCAGGTACATTCCCCCACAATGTTTAAAGCCAGCCCAGGTCACACCACTGTTACCACAAAACAACAAAACCATCTCAAGTTGAAAAATAGCATGTTGTTTTGCTACTTAAAACAACATGCCTCAGATTTCTTTTCACTCGAGGCACCTTGAGTACTGCATTCTTCCGGATTCAGTCCAAGCTCACAGGTCAAGATTCTCACAGGTGTTGTTCAAAATAGTAAAGACAGATTTCTTTTCCACTGGAGTACCCCAAGGAACCGTGCATGGTCCCCTTGTTTTTCCTCAATATACAGCTCCACCATTGTTCACATTATAACATATGTTATATATATATATATATATATTTTAAATGAGCTTGCAGCACAACACCCTGAAATTTGTTGTACAATTGCCAATGTGCAGATGTTGCTGAATCCATTCATCTGCAACCAAACAGTGACTGATGTTTTGAAAATGATGTCACGGCAGTTTAATGCAGCGTCGCTATGACAATCATTTGAGAGTACCTCTGCAATGAAAACAAAACAGAGGAGCACCTGGTACCCAAAGTGAGTCGTGTTGAGTCAAGCAGGGCTGGAAAAACAGCATAAGACCAAATGGATTATACCAAATTTGATGTTGCTTTGGAGAAATGGGCTGCCAAATGTCCAATTGTAAAATTATCCTACAATGTTGACATTAAGTCATATTTTATGGAAAGAAAAAGAATACGCTGAAATAAAAGTGCCCTCAAGTACTTCCAGAAACATTTCACCATCTCACTGATTTTAGAGAATTAGACTTGTAATAGAAGGAAATCATGGATTGAGCAGAACTATTTTAAGTGTTTTTTTGCTCTCCAGAACCAAAATATCAGGAGATTACAAGTGTCTGATGATTTCATTTGGTATCACCTCACCATCTATCATTATTTTAGCAGGACGGAGGGACATAATAACTAATTTGTTTGGCTCAAGCAAAACCGCCATCTCCCCTGACTCAGCTGCGGCTTCTCCAAACAAGGTGAGACATCCACACTCATTCCCTCGACATCTCAAACACAATCTGCTTTCATAAGGTGAAATGATTTGTTACAGAACATTACTCAGCTCCTTCTCAGCACTGCTTCTTCCTCTGCTGTTTTTCTACTCTGTTGCGTCTTCTTCATGTGTTTTCAGAACAAGCCCTGGCATGAGAACTGCCAGCTTGTTTTCAACATCGCTGCAGAACATACCTATCTGCCACTACAGCTATGCTGGGTACACGCCCCTCACATGCATGTTTACAGCGCTGGGATTTCACATCTGGTGTGCCACTCTCCTCCTTCTCCTCCTCCTCCTCCTAAAAGACCCAACCTTGGCCACAAACTTCCTGTTTTTCTTACTTGTGCCGTTACGACAACTAACTGGGGCAAAAGTTCCCTTTTGCTTAACAGGAATACCCTTTGCATATATGATCAGAGAGCCTGAATCATAGTGTTTTTGGCATAATTATCCTACCACTATACTGAAAAACAAAAACACTGGGCAGCAGCATATATATGGGGGGCTGAAGCACTCATTACTTAGCAGAAAAAAAACACCTGCGAGGGGCTCCTGGAATGTGTCAACTGATATGTTTTATGTGAATGCCGGTTTTATTAAGCTCTTAAAGCTTGGGTGAGAGTGTTAAAGGAGAAACAAAAGCCCCTTAGCCTCTTCACAAATTCCACCCTAATGTGTCTCCCTCTCGCTGCAACCTGAAACCACGACAGGACGGCAAAGGAAAAGTACATTCAGTCCGCCTGTAACTAAGCTGTGAACCCCCATCACTTTGAACTTCATTGTACAGCTCTACCAGCCTAATTAACTTTGAATGCGGGACCCATTTTATTTTGCAGAACTCCTAATAGAAAGTTTAACTTTGTTTACGGGAAAGTTCAGATGTTATTTCAGGGCAGTTTGACAGCACTGTCTTGGCACGCTTTGCAAAAACTGTGTCAAACATGTTTCAGCAAAACAGTGAACTGGTTGTGTAGGTTTTGGAGTCGAACCCTGACCTACTCTCAGGATCTTTCAATCTGTGGTACAGTGGGATTTAAAAAAAAGTAAACAGAAGAGTTGCTGTGTTTTGGGGAAAACCTTCGGTGTGTGGTGGTGTGTTTTTTTTATCTTGTGCTGAAACAGATTAAAAGCCCTGAGAAGCCATAATTATTTTCTCTCAAAAATATATTGGTGTCTGAATAATAATCATAATTCTGTACATTGCTGGAAATAAAAATGACTTGTCAGGCACTATAGTGTGACAGCTGACACCTACTGTACGAGAGGTCAAGTCTAAATGGAAAATAACTTACTGTAAACAAATACCCTGCAAGTGTAGGCGGTCTATTATGAAACTGAACACTGGAACTTCATGCTCCCTGTATCACCTACCAGGGTGGGTCTATCTTTTTGAATAACAGTGCGTGTACATTACAGCAGTGCCTGAAAAAACCTAAATGATTTTCTTTTTTCCATGTTTGGACAGCTACATTTAAATTAATTGTTTAGCTGAGAAAACATCAGAAAAAAATAGATCCTGGTTTCAACTGAATGGATAACTATGATGAATCAAAATTGTTGCTTTTATTGCTACGCCATTTGTAGTTGTTTCACCTCCAAACCGCATTCATTTTTTCTCAAAAATTCCAGACAGACGTTCAGGATTGTTTCCACACAGACCATAAAAACAAACTGTTAACCACACCTCCTTTCTGAGTTAATGCATGCCATCCTCTGAGAAAAACTGAAAGGGACCTATTATGCTCATTTTCAGGTTCATGCGATTATTGTGTGTTTCTAGTAGGAAATGTTTCAATGCTTTAGTGTTAAAAAACAACAACACTTCTTTCTTTTATTGTCCATGGCTAAAGCAACTCTAATGTACTTTTGTGTGAGACGCTCCATCTAAGCACCTAATTTTATATCTTCGCTCCTGATAGAACCCAGAACTGCTCTAATAGTGTAAGTGGAGCGTCGTATCAGTAGGCGGCCCAATAAGTAAAGGGATACTTTCCACTCAGGTTCTCATTGGGTGGATACGGGCCAACAGAACCAAGTTGTTCTATGATCATCTAACACCAATTAAGCCTTTTTTTTCCAAATTTCACTCAGCATGTGTTATTCACCAAAGATATGATGCCAGTTGACCCAGAGACTACTCCTCAAGAACAAAGATTACATATGCTAGCATGTAGCCTTGTGCAACAGTCTATAGCCCCTTCCAGGCTGCCATTTCAAGCCACAATTTTTACACCTCTGTAATGTTTTGCTGTAACATAAACCTTCTAAATTTTAGGATTATATACATGGAAAAGCCCCATAAACAGAGCCGAGGAAACAAAGATCCTCATCTTACCGTGAGTGATAGAGCCAGACAGCAGAATGTAAACTTTTTAATATGTGACTTGGTGACAGGGCTGCCAGCGTTCATCTTGTTGCTGGGATTGTTCTGTTGATAAGAGAGTACATTATTTATGAGATTAGTGGTGTACAACAGTAAACTGTTACCACTTCAGCAAACATTAGTAATATGAGTCTTCATTACCTTGTCAAATGCAGGATACACGGCTCTCAGTTCCGTTAACCAACCGTAGGGCATGTGACCCACAGGGTATGTGGCCGTGAGGACAGCCACAGCCTGGAATGACAAAGACACCGACAGCGATAAGTCATCAGCACGCCACCACTTTAATGTCCAAAATACCACACACGTCGCACGCAGCTAAATTAATCACAGGTGACTAACAATAGCAGCCACGAAAGCAACACGTGTGTCCCTCACTTTCCTCGCGGCGTGCGGTTTTTAACAAGTTTATGATTGGATAACAGCCTTGAGCTTTTCATTGTGTCCCGAACAACAACGGCCCGTGTCAGGCTTTACGCAGGAACAGTAGGGTCATGTAGGAATGTTTTCATTCAGTGTAATCATTCTCCGAGTTCCACATGAACATGGTGAATCACCCAAACCACTGGCAGCCAGTGTTGACAATGATTTCCAGTCCATTCTGGTAAACAGCTTTGTATTGTCTCTAGTAGTTAGGGTCTCTGTAAGCCAGAAAGCTCCAGAGGGAGTTTGTTAGCATCTGGCTTTTCATCTGCAATAACTTGAGGGGCAAAATTTGTCCACTGGTTTCACAGAGCCATAAAATTCCTCTTCTAATGTCAAACAAAACTGTATAATTATACTACAAAGTAATTTTTGGCATCTTGTTTTATAACATCCGGATTAAATGTAAACAACAAATCTTGACTTCCTCTTCACCACATATGACGCTCAGTCATTGCAAAAAAAGCACAGGAAAATGTTTTTCAGAAGGTTATTTTTAGTGAAGTAAATTCCAGATACACACACCTCTGTGGCATCAGAGGTCCCCTTGAGGTCGCGAGACACAAAGAGGTTGACGATGGGTCGGCTGATACGCTGAGTGGCCAGGATGAGGGCCAGGGGCCACCAGAAACTCAGCATCTTTTTGATTGTGGCATCGCCCTGCAGGGATCAAGATGTTTACGATAAATGACTCTTGTTTAAGAAAAAAGCACTAGCTTAATTCCTTATTATTACCGTTGCAAAATTCATGTAACCAAATTGTCCCTTTAGTTCAGATAAAAGGTCCATGTCCCTCATTTATTAGTCATGAAAAAAGGCAGTACTTACGCCCACATCAAGCCCACTGGAGTCTGGGATGTTGTCGTGAATGTTACAGTAGTAACCCAGACCGACAATGCTGAAACGGACCAAGGCACCCATATACAGGGAGAGAATTGGGATGAGTAAGGGCTCCACACATTCTAGGTTACTGTGGAGGAGAATGGCCACGAACACAATCTGCAGGGAAAGAACAGCGGAGATAAACAACAAAGATAAACAAAACTTTCCTCCAACTCTCCAAATGTTAACTTCTGCATTTAATTTAAAAGAATGGATCTCATTACCTGGGCCACAACATCAGAGATGGAGGCTGAGCCTACTATGACGCTGTATTTGTGCTTGAGAAGTATCCCGGCATGAATCCACGCCTTCCAACAGAACAATGGACAGTGTTATCCCCAAGACAAACAAACAATGCTCTATTTTCGACATTTTCTGAACCACAGCTGGATGACAGGCTATATAATGAAAGAGAGCTAGACTTTAGCAGGGAATACACTATCACTAGACACCAGCATGGCCAGAGGATTAAAAACAAGCTATTTCTAGGTCAGGTGTGTTTAAATCCATGATGGCATGATAAATTGTCTCACTGCTGATGTAGAATAATCCTGCTGTACCGTAAACTCACCATTGCATCCAGCAAAGGGAACGCAGCCAGGTATAAGAACGCCTTTCTTGTCTTGCGCCCGACAGAATCATCCACATGGTGGAGCTTATTAATGATGTAATATCCTAAATCTGTATAAGCTATAGAGAAAAAGAGGAAACAGTGGGTGAGAAGCTGTTAAGGAGATGACTTCTAGCCTATTTTGATTGTTTTTTTAGAAGAAGTCTCTGATCTGTGCAGGAAACAAGCAGTCAAAGGGTGCTACTATAGGAAACTTAAGATTTACTATGCAAGATTTTCCTAAAGAAAACAAATAATGTATTGAGTCATACAAAAGTCCCTCTTAATCATAATGCATGACCCTTTAGAAGTGTGTGTTGTTGTCTGTATCTGCAGAGCCCCTGCCCTCAGCCTGTATTTTGTCTTTTCTTTTTCTGTTCTCAAGAACTTTCTGGGAGTCCAACTTTGGACAAAAAGGTAAAAGATAGTGGGAAAAGTGCAGAAAAAATATATATTATGTGGTGAAATAACAAGTGGAGGAGTAGTTCTGGGGTTTGCTTTCACCATCACTTGGTTAGGGAGGAGGTGCAAAGTTTGAGGTGTGAAGCAACAAATCCTGTATAGTTTGCCTTTAAGGCTTGCCACAAACACTAAACACGTTACTTTCACAGGATGTGGTTTAAGCTCAGCTTGCTATCCTGTGTGCACAAACAAACTCCTTAAACACACACCTATCAAGATGTGAAGGACAAACGCGATGACCCCGGCCGTCACCATGCAGAACACAGCCTTCCTCCGGTCCCTCTTGCTGTTGACAAACACCAAACCTACATTCTTGAAGTCGCTCATGGGCCCGGTGAAGAACTTCATCAGGGAGTACGCCAGGCCATAACTGGCCAGCATTTCGATAGCATCCTCTTTGACTGTGGCTATGCCCCTGTTGAGGGCCTGGAAAAGACATAACAGGGTGAACATGAGAGGGTGAGGTGTCAGGGGAATGAGACTGCATGGTGAGGGGCAAGAAAAGTTCAGTGTGACCAACCCACATGACCATGACTTAGCCTAACTTTATCTCTGGCCAGATGGTACTTCATAACTGTCCTGCATGGAAATATGAACACCTGCTTTTGCTTTACAGACTCAATTACAAAAAATGAGACCTTTGATTATAATACTGACACAGGAAACACCTATAACACTTTTTATCCTTGAATTACGTCCATTCAGAACAACTACTACAGCTGTCCTTTCCCTTTGCAGGACTGTGTGCTATTTATACCAGCTAACAGAGACATTACATAAGCTTAATCCTAACATCTCCTGCCACAATGTGTTTCTCTTCTGCCCTCTCACACACTATCTGCTCAGGGTCTCTTGGGAGAGGGCAGCCCCCAGATCTGCCTGAGGAATGGACAGGAAATAACCGAGCAGGAACATGTGAGGTAAATCAAAAGCCGGGTGCTTTTAATCTGTGTCAATGTTTCGCCATGATCTATAAACAGGCCCCTGATTCAAATTTACTGATTAATCAAATGTCAAACAAATCAATGGCAGGCAGTGTGCTGCTTGTCTAGGACAGGCTATGCCATAGATAAAAAACCCGCAGTAGCTGAAATGAGTATGTGGAAAACATCTTCTCAGAATAAACAAGGGCCTCCTTCTTTCTTTCTCTCTCCTCCTAAATAATGTATATAAACCTAATGGATGTCTTCACGGTGCTTCTCAGCCTGCCAGCTAAGCTAGCTTTAGCTAAAACACAAGCCAGCCGCCTTTAAGTGACAAAACAAAGGTAAATATTCAGTGTCAGTATTGGACAAACGGTGTTTTCTGGAGCTTATGAATCGCTGCTTGTCAACAGCAGCGGTTGAATTTTCACAGCGGCGGAAAAAAAAGGTTAAAACCGTTAGCGCGTGCTAGCAAAAAAAAAAAAAAAAAGAAGAAAGCCAAAGCTACAAGCTCGATTTGTTATTGAGCGAAAAACAATGGTAGCAAAAACAGAAACGTTACCTGTTCCCCGAGGTCGATGGCAACATTGGTGATAGCCAAAGGCACCAGAAAGCGGAGGAGAGGCCAGTAAGGACTGAGAGATGGAAACTCCACCATAGTACAAGCCGGGATGACAGAGCGAGGGGCATCTGCCTCGGTCTTGATTGATTGAGAAGAAAATCAAAGATTAGCTGGCTAAAAAAAGGCAGTCACACAGCACCAGTATCTCTAGCGACAAAACGCAGTGGGGCAGCGGCAGGAGCCGGGGCGCTCCTGTGGCGGCAGCGCTTCACACAATGCTTCAATGCTGCTGAGCGGAGGCGAAGGTCAACGGAAATTTCAGACCGGCGCATCTTCCTCGCAAATCATCATCAAGGGGGTGGGGGGAAGACGCAAGGTGACATCAAAACAGCGCCGAATTTAAGCGAAGGAGCGTCCCACTGTGTCCGAATCGAGAGATCTGGATAAAAGCGGTAATCCGAAACGGTTTGGATTAGTTTTGCTCAGCTCCGCATTTGACTGCGCCTGTGCTGTGCTGCGCAGTCCGGTTGTTGTCGACCCTCCCCGAGACTGGAACACACTGCTCCCCGCACGTGGGCCAGGCATCCCGGCCGTGACATCATCAGCATGTCTAAACCTGGCTTTTATTATCAATGCCTGCACACACAACACAGCACTGCTCATAACTTGTTTACATTAGAGCAGCACGCAGGGACAGTGCGGCTCTGAATATGAATCCTACAGCTGGCATGTCATACTGAATAAAAATATGTCTGTATGCACAAGACACCAAAATATGGAAAAATTTAACAGCACTCTGGTTCAAAGGTTTAATGGAACAGATCACAGCTGAATTAACATGAACAAGCTTCCACATAATAAAATGGAATGTTATATTTTCATACCTTAAGTATTTTGGTATACATACAAGGTTTTCTTTTTGACGTTTATATTATACTCTGCCTATAAGGACATAAGTTATTTGAAGAATAAATAAATGAACCCTGATGAGGTAATATGAAGTACAATACTGACCCCTTGCGGATATATGTAAGACATGCCTATTTTTATTTTAATGATAATGATAAAACAAAAATCTGCATACTCTTAAACCACATACATCACTTAAGTCAAACTTGTAAACATTAAAATAAACAGGTGATTTGTCACACAAGCCTACCCTTGTGTTATCTTGGCTTTTTCCAGAAATATTATTAATATGCACTATCCCTCTATAAAACTAAACTTATCTAAACTAAATTAGGCCACCCTAATTCTGTGTGAAACGCTAGGCTGGAAGTATGTTTGTGTGATCAGAGGACAACTAAACAGGAAAAACTACATTTACTACTACTACATTTATATTTAATCCCTCATCTTATATTATCAAGAAACTGTATTCAGCAAAGACATATTGGCTCAAAAAAAATGCTCCTTTAGTACATTTTATACAAAGTTCCATCTTTTTTTGTTAATTGGGCTGTAAGTAGCCCAACCTTTGTTCGAGCAGAATTAGTCATTTCTGACCTCTGACCCAGTAATTTGAGCTGGAAGGCCAGTTAGAGCTGTGTTTACAAACTGAGTTGTATGTGCGTCTGTTTGGAGCCTGAGGGAGCTCCTGTAGTGCTTTTAACAGTTGACACAGCCGTTTATTTGCAGACATGCCTTTCCCCTGCAACTGTAACTAGAGTCAGATGTTTACTAAAGAGCTCATACCTGAGAGTACACTTTGCTTGTTAAATACACAGAAATTCCTTTATAATTTCAGGAATTTATTATATTGACTGCTAATAGAGGACTTTGTGGTTTTATTTTGAATGTCAACCATTGTTTTTACAAGCATGTTTTATGTCCAGAAGTGTGTTTACTGCTGTGTATATTCAACTGTGTGTGCTGCTGTTAATTCTGTGGGATGTTGGAAAACACAGTGTGGAGTTGTTCCCAGGTATCTGTTTATAAATGTATTTGCAACAGCAAATTTGTCTCTGTATATCAATAATAATTTGATGAAAGATTACTATCACACAAATATAAAGGCCACTTGTTAGTAAGAAGTTTTAAGATTTTTATGTTTCTCTGGCTCCAGAAAGTCTTTTGTTCTGAGAACAATGTTTTAAACATTTAACAGGCTCAATATACATTAACTGTACTGAAAGTATGTATATAATTAAAAAACAATACTTCGCAGAATCTTTTTTCCCCCAAATAATCTGTTTCAAAATTTTGAAGAATTAAATATACAAGTAGACTTTAGTTGAAACAATAAAGTACTATTGTGTGTTAATATTAGTGGGATTTAGATTTACAAATTAATTAAAATGCAGGCTTGGCACCTTAATTTATACAGCCCAATCCAAACACAGAAAGCATATTAGATAGAACAAACAATTATCAGGATTAAAATTTAAAACCACTAAATATTCAAAATAACGAGAGCAAAAAGAAGATTTCAAAAATTGGATGAAAGAAATAAAATACAATAAATTAAATAAAAATGCAAATGGAGTCAACCACACAGTGAAAGATCAGGAATTGCCTTAAAAGCAGTAAATTAAGATAAGATAAAGACAATAAGCAGTAAGAAAACAGTCAATCAAATAAAATAAATATTGCAGTAAATGTACAATATCTGGCCAGATATAAAAAGCAACAAGGTAAACATATGCAGAATCAAAAAATTAAATGAAATAACACATCAACATTATAAAATAGAAAAGAAAAAAGGGAACCAAATTAGAATTTACAGTTGACCACAATAATTCACACTAACAACTACAGAATATAAAAAAAATAGTTCAAGAAAAAAATATATTTATTTATTTGTTTGTTTGTTTCGGGGAACAGCAGGAGTTTCTAAGCGTAAGATTAGCTTTTTTTTTTTTGTCCATAATTTAGTGTTTGAGTTGATATAACACGCCCCCTAGCGGCCAATGAAGGCGCTGACAGCTATCAGTAACTGCCTGGTGAAACCAGATTCAGTCGAGGCCCACATAATGAAACCTATATGAACGCTGTTTAACAACACATAAAACCGTCTTTCAGTGTTGAAATGAAATGGAATGTGCAGTTAAAAAACATGACTTTCAAACACACAGACAAGCTGCATGTGAGTGAGTGGAAACCTTAGTTTTTCTTGTACCAGAATTTTCCAACTTCAGCATAAATATACTCAAATTTAGCATCAGATAAGGTAGCTGATGGTGAGTTATCACTGAAGATTACATGGCTGCATGTTAGTCATGTAGACTGCAAAAAGAGAGGAAGCAGCAGATGTGCGTCAAACAAAACTAAGGTGCATGATTATCACTCACCTAATCACTTTCCTGCTGTTTCTCCTCATGGGAGCTGATTTCTGTTTCAGTATAAAGCTGCTGCAGAACACACTGTACCAATTAATACAAAACCCCACAAAAAATCACATTCGGAAGCATTGAGCTTCTCAATGTGATAGCTGCTCTTAAAAATTTCTCATATTTATTGTCTTTTTCCTCCAGGTTTTTGATGGAGGATGATCATTTCCGGGACACCAAAACCTGACAGCTGACATCTTCATCACATCAGTTAAGAACACTGCACTGTCTCATGATAAGGAAGTGAAGTCCCATGATCTAGGCTATACTATCTTTCTATATGAATTCATCCATGAGCTGTTTTGTGGTTTTGCAGTACAGACAAAGACTGATTTGAATAAGCACACAAAACCACAAATGCTCTTTCATACTTTACATAAAAAAACACAGTTTTGTAACAATTTAATAAACCGATATGTGGTTTGATAAAAAAAAAAAAAAAAAAATTAAAAAAAAAAGTTTAAACATTTGAAATTGATCTCTCCTATATTAAATCCCAAACTGAAAAGTAACCCGAGCTGGCAGCAAAATGTAGTGGAGTAAGAATATAATATTTGCCTCAACATTTAGTGGTTCATAAATATAAGTTACGTAAAATGGAAATACTCTAAAGTGCCTCAACGTTTTCAGTAGTACAGTACTTGAGTAAATGTACTTAGTTACATTCTACCACTGGTTGTTTTACATAGAATGCACTAAAAATACAGAAATACAGATACAAAAATACAAAGAAGGAAAACAGAAATGATGGTTTATACGAGTTCAGGCTAGGCAGTGGAAGTCAGGGTTTGTAAGCTGTTGTGTTACATTGCAATGGTTTTCTTCCAATTTTGCTATGAATCTATTTTGTATTTTTTTTAATCTATTTTCTATTCTCCAGATGTTCTTCAGTTTGTTTTTTTGGTATAGGTGGGGAGCTGGTGGCGTCTGATGAAACATTGCCAGAGCAGGACTGGGGGTTCGTCCAGCTGCATCTGCACAGCTGGCCTGTTTACATAGAAAGCAACAACAATTAGCACCATTCCCACATATAGAGGAATCAGAATAAATTCAGCAATTGCGCCAGTGGCTCTCTCTTTTAATTCTACTCAATTTGTCTCATATTTGTCAGTAAATCTTCTGGGAACACACGATGAGACAAAACACCAAGCTGAGAGTGTGTTACTATGAACACACTGCAGCTTTAGGTTGTGTAGCAGTTACAGGCTCAATAGCTGCCCGTTGTCACTGTCAATAATTAATGACACAATTAGCTCCTAGTAGTCTGACAGATCTGCCCGGCTTTCATTGTTGACTGCTTACTTGGCAACCTCCCCTCACCGACGAGCTGAGCACTTATTGATTTCCTGCCTCGCACTGAGGCTTCTTGCTGAAGTGTGTCCCCGCTGTATGAGAATCAGCACATCCTCCGCTCATCTGTGTGTCTGCTGAGGTGTTAAGCTTTCAGCGTAGGAATGACTGAGTCTCAGAGCAGGTGTGGGATCATTCAGCCTCATGGCCGATACAGACCTCGCACGGTAAAACACTGGACAGAGAGGAGGAAATGTGTCTTCGGCATGCAGGATGCCACAGGACACTGGATGGAGGATTTGAGGTCAGAATTTAAAGAAGTTCAGAAACGAGTCCAGAGGAAGGGCAACAGTTGGTGCTCAGAGTGTGAAAATCTGACTCATGATGCACTCAACAGTTATTAAACAACGGAAAACAGAAGAGTAGATCAGGAGCTCAATATATTACTGATAATCATATTTATAACATATAATAAAATAATGTCAAGTGTAAACGTGTAACACTGAGATAAAAAAAAACAACAACAACATAATTTAATAATATTTTATTTTTAATTATATTATATATTATATTAATTCCATTTTGTATGAATATTATTGCTAGATTTTAATTCAACTCTTGTTTTTCTTTCTTTCTTTCCTTTTTTTTATTTTGGTTGTTCTTTTTTTTCTTTATGCTTATTATTTATTCTATGATTTTTAAAGTCTGTATTGTGATACATATATATTAAGACACATTAAACTTTTACATAAATAGTTCATTTAAATATCAATAGTTTTAATAGTTATTTTGTATATATTAAAAATATAATTTTCTTTTTTGTGTGTGACTATTATTCCTATCATTGTTAATATTATATATTAAGCCACAGGGGATTATGCATACAATTTTGTGTTAATGCTCATTTCCATACATATTAAATAATTTAAAATAATCTATTCATGTACATTTACAGATATATAAACATTTTAAAAAAGTTCTTATGCTATAAAAAACTTAACATCTGATAGCTTTGGATTGGTAGTTGGACACATTTTATTCTACTCATCAAGACATTTTTCTTTTAGTCTTAGTAGAAATTATCATAATTCAAACTATAATCAATCTATTTGTTGCTGGTATTTTTTAATACCACAGGATATCTTGACTCTCTTTGGAATTTTGCTTCATTAACTTTAACTCTTTGTTTAATTTTTTAGTTTGCATTGTTTATTTTATTTTAGTGTGTTTCATGTTTTATGATTTACATAAAGGGAGTGTCATTTCCTATTGGGTGTAACATGGAACAACATGTTACATCTCCCACTGCAGGGGTCAACAGTTTACAGTGAGCAATAAAATTTTGTTTCTGGATTCATTCAGATAGATTCTATGAGCCAATTCCGGTTCAGAATGAACACACTGCGAGAAATTATCACTGTAAATCCCCCTAAATGTCTGTTTAAGATCCTTATCATAAAGATTTACACAGGACATACATTGATATTTGACATGTTATGTAAATAACACTTTCCTATCACCAAACTAGATGGAAATCTCTGGCCTCTATGGAAAATATTAATATTTTTGTAAATAAAACCTCTGCACTTTAGTGTATACACTGTGTCAATCAAGTTTCACTGAGAGAGAGAGAAGGGAAAAAAAATTCTTCCAAGCACCTCGAGTCTCCACTTATCGGAGGAAATGATGCCAGACAGTCTCAAAGCCTCCCTCTGTGTCTCCAGACGCTCTAAAAACACAGTAACACAAGAAACATCCGGAGCCGATAAACACAATGACCACAACACATGAGTCCAGTGGTTATGATCGCTATCCTCCACAGCATCCCAGAGCGAGGAAGCAGAGAGGAGAGGGTGTTATTTCACTTTGGGTTTTATTTTCCACTTCCTCTGGACTTGAGAAATCTCTCTGCTCTCCTTTTCCCCAGGTCTCTTCGCTTTGCTCTCCTCCATTTGCCCACTCAAATATTGATTTATTCTTTACTCTGGTGCCACAACAAGTGCACAAGTCTATGGGCATTAGAGAACCACAAAGCCACAAATCCCTCAGTGAGACTCTGGATTTCCCTTATCATAATATTATTATTATTATTATTATTATTATTATTATTATTATTATTATTATTATTATCATTATTATTATTATTATTATTA
>JAOWBC010000812.1:5536395-5547759 GCA_028566105.1 Hypoplectrus providencianus | reverse complement strand
TTATTATTGTTATTATTTTTATTATTATTATTATTATTATTATTATTATTATTATTATTATTATTATTTTTTAAGATAACGTGACCAGCTTTAAAAGTTCTTACATATATATATATATATATATAAAGAAATATTGTGCACTGAAATTGAAGAAAGATTTGACTAAAGGAAAACGTGTATAATAACATAAATAAATGATATTTTTTAAACCTTTGTTAACTGGGTTTGCATGGACATATAACAAAGCTTCTTTTTTTTTTTTTTTTTTAAGTAAAAAGGTATATAGTAACTTATGGTCAGTAGGCATCTCTTTGTAGTCATCTTGTATTTTTTCTCAGCAACGTTTGACCCCTGACCCCTTAGGCCCTGGTATGGCAGACCCTTTCAGTAATCTAGACATGCTACTTTGTCAGAAAGCAGCATGTTAGTTACATTTGTCGTTTACAGAACACTTTTTTTAATGAAGTGACACAGTCACCTCAATATTTTTTTATTTTTTTATTTATTTATTTTTTTTAATTCAACCTCAGTAATCTACCAGTTCAGTTCAGCTGTGGACTTTATGTTCACCTCCACGGTTTGACCCAGCACCTACATGGCTGTGCGCCACTTCCAGCACACTGTGCCCAGCAGAGGGCGCTCCAAGCCCGTGCAATCCCCCTCCTCCCCATTACAGCAGAGTAAGGCACCTCCATACAACTGCGGTACCCAACTGATTCCTTTAATTGCTTCCTTCCTGTAGTTAATTGGTGCCAATCTGTCCAGCCTCAAAACTAAATGTGCATAACGTTTTCGGGAACACACACATACGGTATTTTTTCACTGGTGCACGCTCATTTATACATTACACCACAAACTGCAATTATTGCGTGTTGAATTTCACCTGTTTCAGTCAATTCAGAGCTGTCAGTGCCTGCAGACAGATCGAGGTAAGCTCTTGCACCTGTGAGCTTTGCGCTGCATTATCGCTGCACAAACCCTGCAACGTTATTTATTGCATCACTGCAGGCGGTCGGTTAAAAATGGGATTAAAAAAAAAACAACAACAGCAAAGTTGTGATTTGTGCAATAGCATGTGAATGATCTGCTTTTATCTCACTTACTGATAAATTGAAATGGGAGCAAAATGTGCATTCGATTTCATGAGACTGCTGGAGATGCTGCTGATATTTTAGGCGGGATAGTGGTAACAACACTCATCCTAATTATCTCCTACTACTACTTGCATTAGTATTTTTTGCATGCCTCCCGTCAATGGAAGCTCTACTCTACTATGACCCCTCCCACTTCTCTCTAGACCTTCATAGACCCAGCGTGAAGAGAACATACATAATTTATCGACCGAATTTACGAATAAAAGCATGCATTTCAGTTTAAATCTATAAAAAATGTTATACTTTGACTGTTTTTGGCGATGAAAGCGGGAAATAATTCATTAATAATAATCAGAGTTGTTTAATATTTTCAAGGCCGGTGAGTGTTTCGCGGGAAAGGAGGCGGAGGGATACAGGGAGTGCTGCGGCCGTTTTTATTGCAGCCGACGGAGCTCTCAGCTGTGATTCTCACGCTGCTGATGACAGACTGCGCGTCGCGCTCGCCGGGTCGCTGGTGCAGCCTTTCAACTCTCCATGCATGATTCACACAGCTTCACTGAAATCGCCTGCAACACCTCCGTGGAAGGATTTAATGTTACTTTCGCATTGGAATAACTTTCCTACCCTTTTTTTGCGCCTTTTGGGTCGGTTTTCGTCCCGTCTTCTTCCGCCGACTGTTTAATATCTAAAAGGTAAGGGAGGGAGTGGGTTTCAGGAGCTTGCACGTCACCTTCCCACACCAGTTTAGTCATATAAAAGAAAGGTATTAGTTTATCGTCAAGTGAAGGTGGGGTATCCCCTCTTGCACTTAATTTACTATCAGTTTCCCAGTTGAGCACCTGCTGCTGCAGCGCTGGTGCATGCATGCAAGGCGTGCAAAAGAGGGTCGATGTTTTGGAGTGACCATGTGATGTTGCTTACACTTGTGTTGCAGAGCAGGGTCAGTGCCAAGCAGCTGCTTTGAACCTGCAGACCTCTCTTTTTTTCCACAACATCTAATCATCTATTTTTTTTTTTTCTTTCAACCAGCTTCACGATAAGGAAAAAGACAACAGAGACAAAATGCCGCTGAATTCAAGTTTGGCGAGTAAAAACTATGACTACGATTACGACTCTCTTCAACCGTATTTCTACTTTGACAACGAGGAGGAGGATTTCTACCCTCAGCAGCTTCAGCCTCCGGCACCGAGCGAAGACATCTGGAAGAAATTTGAACTGCTGCCGACCCCTCCCCTCTCCCCGAGCCGCCGGCCGTCCCTGTCAAGCCTCTTCCCCTCCACGGCGGATCAGCTGGAGATGGTGACCGAGTTCCTGGGCGACGACGTGGTCAACCAGAGCATCATCTGCGACGCAGACTACTCCCAGACCTTCCTCAAGTCCATAATCATCCAGGACTGCATGTGGAGCGGCTTCTCCGCCGCCGCCAAGCTGGAGAAGGTGGTCTCCGAGCGGCTCGCCTCCCTGCACGCTGCGCGGAAGGAGTCTGCGGAGCCCGCCGGTGAGACGGCGTGGAGGAACAGCAACTACCTGCAAGACCTCAACACGTCCGCGTCGGAGTGCATTGATCCATCAGTGGTTTTCCCCTACCCAATTGCAGAGACGCCAAAGCAGAGCGCGGGGACGCCGCCTAGTAAGGATTTGGGGCTGGACACGCCACCAAACAGCGGCAGCAGCAGCAGCAGTTGTAGTGACTCAGGTAAGCTGCTCATCATGCAGTCACACCCCTCTGTGCAATTAGGAATTTCCCTCTGCTGAGTGTGCAAAGGTTGCATGCACTATTTTGACTAAACAAAGGCCAACTTTTGTTTTAATGAATGTGATTTGCAGCCAGATTTCCAGGCAGGAGGTAGAAATGCCACCCATGTCATGTTGCAGACTGTTGAGATTAGCCAGAGGCTGCAATGTTAAGTAACCAACTGATGTGGAAGGAGAGATTGTAATCCCCTCCCCTCCTACTGTGGCATGCAGTGTGAATGATTATGCTCAATCAGAATAATTTTATGTTGCAGAAGATGAGGATGGAGATGATGATGATGAAGAGGAGGAAGAGGAAGAAGAAGAGGAGGAAGAGGACCAGGAGGATGAAGAAGAGATCGATGTCGTCACAGTGGAGAAAAGGCAGGCGGTGAAGCGGTGCGACCCCAGCCCAGCAGAGACCAGGCATCCCAGCCCGCTCGTGCTGAAGAGGTGCCACGTCTCCACCCACCAGCATAATTACGCCGCCCATCCATCCATGAGGCACGAGCAGCCGGCTGTCAAGAGGCTGAAGCTGGAGAGCAGCAACAGCAGCAGCAGCAGCAGCAGTGGAGGAGGCGGTGGCGGCGGCGGTGGTGGCGGCAGCAGTGGCGGCCACAGCAGGGTCCTCAAACAGATCAGCAGCAACCGCAAGTGTTCAAGCCCGAGAACGTCCGACACGGAGGACTATGACAAGAGAAGGACTCATAACGTTTTGGAGCGTCAGAGGAGGAATGAGCTCAAGTTGAGCTTCTTCGCCCTGCGGGACGAGATCCCCGAAGTGGCCAACAATGAGAAGGCAGCCAAAGTGGTGATCCTGAAGAAGGCCACGGAGTGCATTTACAGCATGCAGTCGGACGAACAGAGACTCCTCTCACTCAAAGAACAGCTGAGGAGGAAAAGTGAACTTTTAAAGCAGAGACTCTCACAGCTGCAGAGCTCTCGCGCTTAAAGTTTGAATCATCATAGACTTTTTGGCCTTTTGTTTTTTATGCAAGTTCAAGACTTGGGGTGTACAGTTGTTGTTGCATGCAAATGCAAAACGGATTAAGTTGTTTGGAATCTTGTTTGATTTCAATGTTAAAACTGCCTCAATTGAAGTTAAGGGTAGATTAAATATTTAAAAGTTTATTTTTATTAATAAAATATTAAAAAATGGGGCTACCCTGTTGAGGGCCCAAACTAAAATATAAATTTTTATGTTTTGTATATAATTAATATTTCCTAAGAAAATGTATTTTTGGATCTCAATTGTCTGGATGTTCAGACCCAGTGTTTGGTTTTTTCCATTATGTTCCTAGATTCTTTTTGAAATATAAAAAAAAATGTTTCTTCTTGAATTTGTGTCCTTGTTCTTGCAGTGCAGAAACACATTTCATCACAGTGATGCATGTTATGTGCTGGGGGTACATGCTGCGGTGGAGTGGAGACAAAACACTAACTACTGCATGATTTGAATAAAGTAACTCAGACATAATTGAAGATGCTCATGACAGGAGTAATGCTGATAACATTACTCATCTCTTTGGCTCATTAAGGTAGAAATGTAAAGGGTAATATGATATATTTTCACCTCATGCTGCAGTTTTTGATGCTGTCATAAAGAAGACAAGGTAAGCTCAGTCTATGGTCGCTGATTTATGCATAGAAGCACGTTACCGTGAATGAGTGCTTGTTATGAAAGATATTCCAGTGTACAAAAGTGAACAGAATTTAATCAAAAAGTGACTTTAGACCTGCATCTGTTTGTGGACAAAAACAGTGTATACCCACCTTCTTTTCACTCCAAAGCCATTGGATTATAAAAGAGAGTATACCCATTTCCTCTGCAGTAAGCCACCTATCTTATCAACTCCTTTTACACCACTGGAGAAAAAAGTAAATTAAGTTATCTGAGGGAAACCTGTTGTGCTTTTAATATGCACCAGAGACAAACGAAGCCACAAATTCATGAACATAGGCTAAATGTCTTACATGGTTTCTTCCTGATCATTGCTCTCAGTTTGGACTGCTTGTAAATACACTGAAGGCTGCATCAAATACCTTGTAAATACACTTGGGTAATTGAGCCGATTGGAATTGTCGGCATGCAATTCCTGCAGCACTATATAAGTTCCTTCATTTACATTTCACTTTTAGGTATGCACAAAACACCACACAAACTCCTTGAAAGTAAAAACCTACTCAGTAAAAAAAAAAGATTTATTATATTATATATATATTTTGATTCTATTCTGGTTAATGTATGACCTCAGATCAGATTTAGGTCAAATGTTTAGTGCATGAAGGCAACAAGGTTAGTTTGAAGTTAAATATACACATATGTATGCATTAACAGTGTCCAGATGTATGCATTTTTAAAACAAAACTAGCAATCATAACCCTAATTTATGATAGAACACAAATATAACTATACCTTTCAAGGTGTATTATAAGTGCTGCAGCTTTATTTTTTAATTCCATCAAGTGTTTGAGCTGAAAAAAGTCAAAATTGTGAAAAAAATTTCAATGTGATTCCTCAAAATCCAAGTTGATGTCTTCAAATGTCTTGTCTTGTAGGTCAAAAACCAAAGATATACATTTAATATGACATTAAACAGAGAAACGCAGCACACCTGCACCTTAAAGAGGCTAAAAGAGCCTTTTCTGCTATTTTTTGGCAAAAGAAAAATATATATATATATATATTTGAAACAACCTATTATCTAAATAGATCTGTCAGACACCTAATCCTTGCAGCTTTTAATATGATATGAAATGCATCATCATATCCATTGAAAACACTTTAAATGGATTACCACTTATAGTAAAACCTCCACGTTATATGTAATGTGATATTTAACTACGACATACCTGTATTATTATTGATATTGAGCCGATTTTTTGATCGGCTTTCCAGTGTCGCCGTGACGTCACGCGCCGTATCCCGAGCGCTCCCCTGAGCGCGTGGTCCTGGTCGCGAGCACATGGAAGTGAGGTCGAGATTTGTGTCTGTGAGACGCGCGACTGATCATCAGAAAAAAAGGGAATATAAAAGCGATAAAGCGGCATCAGAAGCTCAGAGTTACGCGGTAAGAGCTGTTTGTGTGCCTTCTGTCGGCTGCATTCATCATTTTTAACTAATTCCATAATTAAAGTGATTAATAGAGCTGGAAGATATCAAGCATGTGCAGTGAAATCTCTTCATCTTCTTTCAGTGTGTGTGTGATATAAAGTTGATTTAAAGGAGAAATTGTGGCTTTGCAGCGATTTAATGCGTTGTGGATGTGAAACTATTGTTCTCAAGTGTTATTTTCGTCTGGCTTCTCTATTGTCTGTCCAACTCCTGTTATTAATACTGCTGCTGATGTTTGCATGCATGTTCTGCTCACTCTATTGTTGCCTGCTTGATGTTTAATATTACTGTATACTATCGAAGTCTCTATTCTCCATGGAGCACAAGGTGTAGAGCTGCTCCAAGCATTATTTTATCCCAGCTGTCAGTGTGATAGCACAGTTATCATAACAAAAGATGATAAAAGGCATGTGTGATAGCATCAGGTAGTGCTCACGGCTCCCCTTTCCCCAATTTATGAGCCGTTTTATGTGCAGCTTGTTTGTGTGCAGCAAAATAAGGTTTCTGAACAGTATATTTTGTATTTTTCCTGGCCTGTGAATACACATCAAAGCAGTTTGGTGAGGTAAAGAGCCACACTGAGACATGGGAGGACCACAAAGGATGGGATTAGTGTGGGTTCATTGTGTGAACCTTCTTGGTGGGCAGGACGGTGTATTGTGAGCAGGGAAAGTGTGCTGTAACTGGCTGACCTGGGTTCAAGCCTCCATGACAACGTGCATCCACCCTGCTCAAGTTTTTGTCCTGAAAGACACTGAATCCCTGTGTGGAGGTTATGTAATTCTGGAAAGGATCAGGATCAGGGTCTTTAAACCACATCTACGGAGAGGCATTTTATGTTCCAGTGTGGTGTGATCTGGGTGAAAAGTTTTGGTTATAAATAACGGCTGTTTTAAAAACAAAGAGTTATCCAAGTTTTCACTTTACACAATGACCCAGAGTATTTCAACTGCTTGAATAGATGATAAACTGTCAACTGCACCTGTTAATATTTAATATCTAATTATATCAAGTCTGAACAGGCTCAGTGTCAGGTAGGGGAAATATTCTACTCTACCTAATGTGTTTTGCTCATACAAACCAAACCCCTATGTGTGCACCAATGAAATGTTACTATATATGGTATTTTCTCTGCATGCCCTTGCTATATTTCAGTTGGAAATACTCAAAATACGTTTAACTTAAGCACAGGTATGTTACAGCTGTAGGCAACTTACAGAAGTGGAGAGAAAACATACAAACGCCTCTCAAATTTGACATTTTGTTATATAATTACTACCCAACAATGTATGCAAATACAGCTGAAATGATTAGTTGATTTGAAAACGGATACATATGTCTGTGGTTCTAGCTTCACAGTGTGGACATTTGCTGCATGTCCTTTATTATTAAAATATATTTTTTAACTTTGAGGGTTTTTTTGTTTGCTTATTATTTACTTAAATAATTATTAAGTATTCTTTGCTTTGCCTTATACTTGCAAAGTTTTGCTTACATATTCAATGTAAGACTTTTAGTGTTCTACAGAGAGGTATTCGTTTTTTAGGAATACATGTACTTTCCTCCACCCCTGCTTTACAGTGTCAGTGTTACTTTAGAATCATAGAATGAAGTGTTTGTCTTTCTTACAGACAAATTAGCATAAATACAAATCCACAGGGTGATTTACTGGCTTTTCTCCTGGACATTTGGTTGTTATTCTGATGAAGTAAAAGCAAAATTGTGTCAGATGCATTGAAAGCGGGCAAGAAGGAGGGCACAAAACCAGGACTTTGAATCAGAAGGGCCGTGTACATTACTGGTCAGGAACTTCTTAACTCATGATTTGCATCACCAACGTAACTATGTCCAATAGTTTTGTGCAGGGTAAGGGTTAGTCTAACCACTATCATTTTCCTAATAATATACCAGAACTTTTGTTGCTTAAACTTAACCATGTAGTCCGTTGTCACAGTAGTGTTGCCAATGTGTTTTAAACATCACATTTGAAATTGTGGCCACCTTCAGTAGGATATCGAACAAACCACGTTAAATTGATAGTGGTAAGTAAACAAACAAACCGGTTCTTGGGTTGTTCTTAGCACAAGTATTCTCAGAACTCTCCAAAACTTTTTTCTCCTGCTGCACAGTTTCTTCCTGCTGTCCTGGTTGCCATCACTTTCCATTTCTGTTTGTATTGGGAAAGTTGCAAATTGGGAAACGGGATCAAAATATTTCTTTATTCCATGCAAATAGCTCCAGATTCTGGACCGCCACTTGTTTATCTGTCAGCTAAGCTAATGCTTGTGTCCCAAACCAACGCTGGGAGGCACAAACTAGAGCTGTGTTGAAACTAACGTGTTGTCACCTGCTGCAGTTCAATTCAACTCATAATTCAGTCTATAAAATGTAAGGAAGTAGTTAAAACTGGACCATTATGATCAAAAATGTCCAACACATAAAGATATTGAAGTTAAAGTGGATGAAAGAAGCAAATCATCACATTGGAGAAGCTGGAAATGGCCACATTTGGCATTTTGCTTATTAATAATTAACCTCTTATCAAAGCGCATTCGGGCTCTAAAAGTTTTACTTTTTCTTATTAAAAAAAACCCAACAACCTTAAATAACCTAAGACATAAAGTACTAGCAGCTGATAGTAATAAGAGAGAGGTAAAGATGTGATAAGATTAGCCGTGTTCATATATATTTAAGTAAGAGAGAACTTTCTTTCTGCTTTGCTGTGATTACATCAGCTCTCAGACCTTGTACTCTTTACTGGGGCGGTTTTGCAGAAAATGTTGTGTACGTTATAGTGTATCTTAGAGATCTGTGTACTTTCCAGTCAAACTTGCACCGAGCCAGACTTTGCTGCCTGGCCACAACGACTGCTCACATACTTTTCAGATAGTTCAGAGGCCCAGGAATACATGGAGGTCCGCTGTTATGTAATCTGTGTTTTTCAGGGCTGGAATAGATTATAGCGGTTCATACTCCTGAAGTCAGAACTGCAGCCACTCGCCAGCTCGACTTTTCTCCCTCTGGCTGCGTTTTACAGCATCATTATTATCACATGACATCACTTTCCTCTTTGAGAGTACGCTGCCTCATTTGCATGCTCTTTCTCTGTCTCCAAGCTGTCAGTGAGTCTCTGTTGGCGGTGACGACCTGTGTTCGGCTGCCAGCGTCCCGCCTGCGCAGTGTTTTCATTTTACCACGTGAGAGTGTCTAGGAATATGTTTCTGAGGAATGTTACACGTGTGCTCCTGAATGCAACGCCAACGCAGAAGTGGAACTGGAGGTTTCAGTCAACTTTTTTGTGTAAAGACATGTAAACTTTGATGATGCTGCAGCTATTGAGGATATATTTTTTACCACTTTTCAAACCTTTATCTGACATATGTTTGGAATTAGCAAGTAGCTTCAAACCTCCTCAAAGCACACATTGCATTGGTTTGCAATTTAACTTTGATTTGTTTTTTTATGTCAGCTCATCCGGAACAAGAAGAACGTAAATACCTGATCAGTTGTCAGTTAAATGTTCACTACATTCCAACTTAAAATGTTTAAATTTTGCTGTTTACAACAAGCTTTTGTTTTAGAAATTTCCTTATGCCATCAGCCAGGGATGAAATTACACCTCTTACCGTTTTGTAGTTGTTTTATGTCAGAAAACCAAATGCTGTAATTTCAGCTTGGTGAATTTCAATGCCTTATCCAGGAACTGTATCTGGATAACCGCTGGTACGGCATTAGCTTAGCATTATGAACTCAGAAAAGTCTGATTTGCTGGGATTTATGGGAATACCCAGGATAAACATTTGCTAAAATAACTATAACATCATGTCAATTTGTAAAAAGTCTTAATTCATGCTTTGTCAGGTCTTTCTACAAGACTTCACCAAACAACTTTTAAAATGCTTGTTTTCTGAATGGAGTTTGGGTCAATCAGAGAAATGCCAAGCAAAGAATCATTGGGCTAATAGGATATCACAGTGTCACATTACTTTTTTTTTTTTTTTTTAGAATAATTGCTTTGTTATTCATGTGACAGTAATTGCACATTGTGAAAAGTTTGCATTGATGAATTTTTGTAAATGTTTTCATGAACGTAGTCTTCGAATGTTTGTTGTTGTAAGGACAGAACATAACCAGCTAATGACGTCAGCCTAAAATTTGTAGTCATAATTTTGACCATGTCAAAACAAACTAGGATCAACTGTATAGACGGAGTCTGAGCATTTTTTTTTCTTTAACATTTTCATTGACTTTAAAAAAAGAGCTCATGCCATATCGTCCTAGTTTTGTTTATCGCATGTTAAGCCTCACAATTTTACTTTGTATAGATAAGTGATCAACTTTTCATTACTTTGCTGTTGATTTCAGATAATCTACTTGAGATCAGTATCAGACTTGAATGTTTGTCTTCGGTTTAAATGAGTAAATAGGCAGTATATGTGCTGTGTGGGGCCTCAGAGAGACTGTATGTAGCAGCAGCGAGGGGCACTCACAGTCATGTCTGGCTGTTATGTAACAGTATCGGTCCCTCTAGTGAATGATGTCACTGACTAACCTCATATGCTTTTTGAATATACAATACAAATACATACATACAACAATACATCCAGCTGATAAAGAAAAGCAACACCACTGTTTATTTCCTCTCTCAAAAATGTGCCATTCATTTTCCACCATCATCATCAAATAGAAAGCGTTTCTGATAAGTCCTTTCTTTTATGACATACAGACATTCAGATGCAGCTATGGTGTAAAAAAAAAAAAAGCTGCTGAGTATACTGTTGCTGGTCAGCCCTTTTTTGTCTTTTTGCATGCAGGGGACGTCAGTGCATAGCAGGGTGTATTGTCATGTGCAATATTGTACTGACAGTCTTCATCAAAGCGGGACGCTCCAGCTGGATTAGAGCTAATTCTCCCACTGGAGTTCCCCGTCAGTGTGGTGTGCGCAGACCTCCACACAGGAGGCCAGAGGCAGGGCACGTTTTTGAAGCCAAGTCCTGCCGGAGGAGAGGAATGCAGAAGTTTACAGTAGTTACAGTTGTGTGTTGCAGAAACTTCAAATGTTGATATAAATATCTTTGGTATTTAGCTTTACTTGGCTTGATTCCTTTTTGAAATTCATGTCACATGACTGACTGGAATATATGTTTATAAGCAAGGGAATCTGTGGCATGTGTGATATTGTATATTCCCGTTGGATTTAATATTGTTCATGTTGATATTCAACTGTAGGACATAGCTTAGATGTTTAGAGCTGAGATTTATTTAGCAATAAAGTCAAATATTTCCTGGTCTCAGCTTCTTGTACTTGAGAATTTCCTGCTTTTGTACAAAGAAAATTTTTGGATTTCAAGCAATTTGATGCACTCTGGGAAAGTTTTGATGGAAATTTAATACTATTCTGTAACTAAATAATCAATAAAT
>JAOWBC010000812.1:5505518-5524968 GCA_028566105.1 Hypoplectrus providencianus | reverse complement strand
AAAAGGCTTTTCTTCTCCTGGAAGTTGATTTGTAATGTGTCACATCGGTTTCTTTCGAGAGCATGCCTTAAATGTTTCTGTCTCTGTTTCTTCATGCAGAGCGTCAGCTGCTGCCCTCAGGGCACAAAAACTACATGAAGTCTCTTCTGACATTTCAATAAATCAGATATATCTTCATTATCAGCAGCATCTGTTGGGTCACGGTTCGGTCGACCAGATGAAGTGACATCATGGAAAATGTCAAAGCTGTCAGTAAAAAAGGGATGCACTTCAAAGACCAATAAAGTTATCATTGAAAAATCTTTATTAAAGACTAAATAGGTACTGTGGTGAACACAGTATTCAGATCTTTTACAACAATACTACAGTTAAGAAATACTCCCTCAGGTGTAAATCTTGCAAATTCAAATGTGAAACAACAGTAGTATTGGCATCAAAATATGTTTAAAGTACCAAATATATAAAATATTAATTAATGCAACAAGGTCATCCAGTAATATCTTATCCATTATTCTGAAAGAGGCCATGCATAAATGCACAATATGTCATTTTATACTTCTTTGGGTCTGCAGTCAAAACAATAACAATGAAAAGAGTTTTGTGATGTCATGAAGAAGCGTGGGATCATGGGAGTTGTTTTATTCACCTCCATGTCGTCATTGCAGTCAGCTGCTAGCGGTCAGGAATGCTGAGGTGTTCATTGTTTAGGAGGCTTTTACCAGAAGTCCAATTATAAATAGAGGTCTCCTTTTCAAAACACACAGAGAAGATCATAAAAAAACAGTTAAAAACTCTGAATAAAGCAATGTCATGCTAAAACAGTGTTTGTCCTCCACTGTTTGGTGTTTGATAACTTGATAACATTGGTCTAGGCAATTTTGATGATCTGATATTTTTTGAAGTTAGTTAATTTAAAATTTTAAATAGGAGAAAAAAGACAAAAAGTTACAAATATGTTTAACATGTTCATTTCAATGCTGCTGATGGTGAAAAATGAACTGAAATCCACTACTTTAAACACAGTTGGGAGCGTCTCCTACATTAACACTTTATGATTTATTAGTTGGTGATATTCTGAATGAATGACTCTGATTCTTCAAGGTTTCTAAACTTCCAACTTTATGTAAATGCATGATGTTTGCCTCTGAATTGCAGGTACAGTTCTTGAGTAACTTTCTGACTTTCCACCTCAGAAAGAGTAGTTCTCCCAGATGAAACTGCTTTTAAGACGTGCAACTGCATCTGAATGAGGAGTTTTGCTTCATTTCGCTGCTTCTGCCATGAAACAAATTAGGAGCTAAGAAAGTGGAAAGACCCAAATTAAATTTCTTTCCTGATTTTCCGGGAATAATAATGGTGTCATTCTTACAGCAGGAAATAAACACTCTGCCATCAGCATGCTAATGTGAGGCCTGGTTGTTCAGTTATTGGATTTGTGTGGGATGTTTCTCGATGGCTGGAAGTGAAGATGAAAGAAGAATAAACAGGGTGAAATTCCATGAATGCTGTCGAGAACAGACGGTCTTATATCAGCGTGACGCGCATGACGATCAGTCTATAGGAATCATATGCCTCCTCTGTTCCTGTGGTGTACACCAATTTCACGCAAATGTACTCAATTTCAGGGGGAACAGAACACACTGACACAATGCTTGCTTATCAGGTTATTCTGTGACCCAGTGAGACCTCGACCTGACCTTAAATCATTGTTTGGTTCTTCAGAGCACAGTTACTGTATTTAGCTAAATCAGTTATTCCTATTTTAAATTTTAAAAAATGTTTTATACTTTTGAGGGAAGAAGCAGTTTAGAAGTCCTTGACTGGTGCCTTTCATGTTTTGACCTTCAACCCTAAAATGTTGGACAGAATTTTGATGTGGTTGGATAGGAGCGAAAGCTAATTTAAGTAGAAAAGTGTTGCTGTAGTTATTATGCTACTGTTTCACAAAAAACGCATAAATTCACGAATGTTCCTGGTAAAATACATCTTAATGTATCTAATTGAGTGGCCCCGGTTACTTTATAAGGCACAACTTTGTTACAACATAATATTTTAAGTAATTTAGAGACACTGCAAGTAGTACAAAAGCAACTCTGGAGCTCACTGGTATAAATGTATCTCAGTAAAATAACAGTTCCAAGGACATTTAAGTTGTAACACTTCAAGACAAAGAAAGGCAAGAAAATAGTAGATTACAGAAGCAGGAAACAAACAAAAGTTTGCTTTTATCTGGAAAAATGACTAAGCATTAATGTGACGAATTGTTTCGTCGACCCTCAGTGCACTCACATGATGAACTCTGCAACAACAAAACCATCTCCAGTTCTACAGTGACGTAAATGCGTCCAGTGTCATAACTCTTAGCCATCTTTTTTATCTCTTTATCCCATGTGATGGGAACAAACGTTTGCGGAAGTCACCTAATTAAAGAAGAAGAATCATGCCTGTCGTCATCAATCATGCAGAAAGTGACTTGGCCACAGAAGCCAAGGAGTAGAATTAGAAAAATTCAAACCAATAAAAGTATTTTTCTTTTCCTGTAATCTCTTTATGTCTTTCCTCTTCTCTTTCTTCAATATTAAATTTTTACTTAGGGGGCAGTCACACCTTAGATGGTCAACTTCAGAGGAACTCGTGTTGTCTGATAGTCTGTTTGATTTTTGCTCCTGTGAATGCTCAAAGCAAAATGCTGGTATGGACCAAAGAACTGAACTCTTTTGGGTCAAAGTGCATCTGAGTTTGTCTGTAAAGCTTTACACTGTTATTTTTATCTTAACCAAGCAGTTTTGTTGTCAAACTTTAACATTTTTTGATATTTTAAGTGTTTAAAACAGTGATGGTCACAAGTCTACAATGTGTTTCAGTCGTCACAGTGAAAACAGGATGCTCCAATACGTTCATATTCAGATTATTCTCGGTTTAAAATGTGTTGTAATTCAATGTTATCGATAATCTTTAGGGTTAAGGTTAGTTTTAAGAATTGTACAATACCAACAACCATTGTGGGGACTGCTGGTTGGAAATCAAATCCCCTGCATCGGTTGTACTAACTTAAATCTACTTTAATGCGTGCTGTGCAACTTTGAAGGAATTGGAAGTATTGGACTGAGACTCGATCTCAACAGTTTAAAGACTGATTGCGATCAAGAGACGAAAAACTTTATTTTTAGTCCTTAAAACAGACAGAACCGTCTAATATCTTACAACTTCTTTGAATGATGGCTGAGGTGTCAATGTATGATAGAATTAAGGATTCATAAAATATTCATCCACTGTTTCACTTTCATGAGATGCAGCTCATGTGATCTTTTGAGAGGAAGTTGAAAAGTGCAAACGGACGTGAATCGGGTTCCCGTCCCTCAGTGAGTTTCACTTGAGATCCTGTGGATGCTGTGTGTCACATATAAGTGTCTGATTGTTGCATTCACATTAAAAATTACGGCTTCAAAATGGGCCAAGTTTCCGTCGGTGCTCTTTAATTTGCAGCGGTTTCATGAAGGACTGCGATTGTTTTTAGTCACGGCCGTTTAAGCGTCGTAAGTTGTCCAGGCTGAATGCTCCTGTCTCACTCCTCTTTGTCCCCACTCCTGCAGAGTGTGACCATTCATTCTGGGTTTGCACCTGTTGAATGGAGCGTACGTCTCTCCCGTTTTACGTCTTGAATTTACAGCCCTCAGCTGGAGGGGCGACTTTTCACTCAGCCTCTATAGGAGAGCCGCAGCAGCTGTGATGACTTCACTGACTCCTGAAGACGAGGAGGAGGCGAGGGGCTCTCCCTGCACTGTGAACCTGATAGCAGCCTGATTTGACACGCGGCTCTATCAGCTGTCAGTTTCTATCCGATTGGACCGATTTCAAAGAAATAAAAAGGTGTATTCTCTTCTCCTTTTGGTCTCATTTGTATCTATTCATGTGACTGAAAGAGAGGCAGGAAGAGACAGCTAAAATGCCCCACAGTTCTTCATATGTGTGGTCTCTGGCAACCTAAAATGGACTTTTTTATGAGCCTAGCAGCTGTGTGAAGAGAAACATTAGCAATGCTGACTCATTACAAAGAGTAGCTGGAAAATCTGAGCCAATTTATTTCTGGTTTGGCAGAGGAAGATATAACACACTTCCACTGGATAACAGCGTCTCAGTTAGAGGAGAATTCTCCGCTTTGTAAATGGATGATTTTAGGAAGTGCCCCATTAGCGAGCAGCTCCTCTTTGCCTGCTGGCTTTCCTCTGGAGCAGCTGTCGGTCAGCGTGTCAGTGGGTAAATCTCTGAGACACAGACCGCTAATGAGCCTAGAGCTCTTGAGGAAGGCCTGGCCCTGAACTCAGCGTGAAGTGACGAGGATCCGGGACAGTTTCAGACGTCTGAGTATTATGAACGTCATATAAATTGTGCAAATGTGCAGTTTTAGATGTCTGGCTTTGTTTGTGTTTGTGTGTTGAGATCTCATGAGGCTGATCAGGGAGCTTTCAAACCCCAAAATAATCCAGGAAAGACCTTCAACCTCGCTCCAGGACTGTTCTGTCTGCCTGCTTTGTCAGTCCAGTGAGGAGGTGTTCGGGTAATGAGCTTGTTGTCGATGAAAGACGGGTCGCAGATCGTCAGAGCAGCTGCCGCATGCATCGATGCTGATGCACATTCTTGCTGGTTCACGTTACAGCAGAGATATGAAGCAGCTGGAGTTTGACTAGTTTAGTAACTGCTGACTCAAAGGGGCTGACGTTGCTTTCATTCAACTAGTTGGAAGCAGTTCATTGCAGTTCCTGAATCCCAACAGATCTTCCATGACGTATTTCCTAATGAAGTGGATTTATTAGGGTCAGAGGGAAACCTTTCCTGAGACTGACATTCATTGGGAAAGGCATCTCATCTCCCTGACTTGACTTCATCTCTCTGACTTCTCCAGACGAAACTTTTTTCAAAGTAATATTCAGAGTTTGTAAATCTTATTGGGGATATATTATAATTCCCTTTTTTCCTCTCACATATTAATGATATATTTAATGTAAATATAATGTGTGTACAATGTAAGGTATTGACAATAAATGTGCCAAAGTGACAAATAATATGTGTGAAATTAATCCCAGAGGGCAAAAATCTCAGGTTTCCAACTGCAATTTTCTCAGATTGCCTTCAGCGGACATTGCTAAATGTAGCTACATGCTAACATTAGGGAACCCTGTAATCGTGGTTACTTATGTTGTCTTGCTTGAACCTGTATATTAAATTATGGTTTATTTGTTTTTGGAGCTTTTATTTATTTATTTATTTTTTATTACAGTACAACATAAAATGCTTCTATACATTATAGACGTTACTCTGCCTGTAATGACGGTTGTGGCAAGAGCACAGATAAGGGAGAACCAGAAACACTGACCAATCAGGGCATTTTAGTGCAAGGGGCTTTAAGAGATAGGTACTTAAACGGCATGATGTAGTACAGATGTAGCAGCCACTGACAGTATGAGAAAAATTATGTTTTTTTTTTGTTTTTACATGACATCAACCAAAACCAAAAGCATGAACCAAGCATGAGCATAATATGTCCCCTTACAAAAAAAAATACAGGTTTGGCTGATTTGACAGCCAGTGCTAATTTACTTTGTCAGATGATGTGACAATTGAAAAATTAGGATTTTATCCCTGCAGCCTGGAAGTGACTGGTTGGTTGGTTGGTTGACACGTGGTGATAAAGTTGTCTTTCTGTCTGTGAACAAGCTGTCAGAGTAACTGGCCATGTGTGTGTATTCAGTGTGAAAAGTGATATTCAGTCATATATTGCTGTATTTAAGGAGGCCTGGTCAGCTGCAGGCTGAAAACAGATGACAGTTTCTGTTTGATTTTGATCCTTTCATTTTTCTGTATTTAATTGTTCTTTTGCACTTTCTTTGCATTGCTGAAGATGTTCTTCTTTCACATGACACGTTAAAAACCCCTTTAAGACTTTTTTCAGAGTATATTGAAATAGTCTTTTGTGAGTGTTGTAAAATTTGCATAGGCCTATAAGCCAGCATTTGTGGCATACCAAATCCAGCTTTCCCTGTATATTTGAATATCAGCTTTTTGGGAAGCACAGACATGTCTTATTTTTACTAGAATAGTGTGAAAAGTGACACATTTTACACAAATAAGACATTTCACAGGACATGAACATAAGAAATTCACCTTATTAAGTGAAGGAAATCTTTTTATCTGATAAGATGTTGAATTGAGATTCCTGTTCCTAACACATAGAAACCCCGCTGGTCTCATGGCATTAGAGTTTACATGGACGGCAGCCAGCCAGTTCCCTTTGTGACCTATTGTAGACGAGACTATCCCTCCGAGCGCCGTTGTTATCAAGTGACCTGGTTTAATCAACATCAGATGAAATGGGATTTCCCACAGCGAGCCAATGTCGCAGGGGGAAATGTCATAAAGGCTCTCCTGCATGCCTCTGTGTTTCAGCAGCAGCTAAACCGGCTGCTGCTTATCATGTATAAATAGCGGTGGTGCATAAATGAAAGTGCAGAGATATGAGTGTGCAGCAGCCGTCTGTCCATCAGAGCTGCTGCACGCCGTAAAGGTGCATGTGACCGAATGCATTTCGTCTCAGTGCCAGTTTTAGCCAGATACCAATCCTCCACGAATAGTGCGAGGTCACATGACGAGGCAGCGGGGCACAGTGCCAGTTGGGTCGTGTTGGTTACAACCTCGCCCACATTCCTTTTCACTTTGTGTCATCCCCCTGGAAATACATTTTCTCTGACACGTGGCGCCTCTTTTTTTATTTTACAGCCACTCAGCTGCCCAAGAAGTCCACCTCTGTGTGAACCACATAATGCTGCTTTAATGGGACAGTGGTACAGGTCTAACTGTGTCAGCAGCACATTTCTTATAAAGCCTTTCAGGTTGTATTGATTTCTCTAAAACATACCTGGATTTTTTTTTTTTTTTTTTTTTTAAAGGTATAATATGCAACGTTTTCTGCATTAAGATGTTCAGAAGCTTTAAAGTTATGTCTAAGTTATGTTGTTTACTCACATCATCCAGATGTTTTAACTATTAATAAACGGAAGGAAATCTTTAGTTTTAATCAAAGTGAATGGTCAGTTTTATTTGGCTGCCTGTCAATGATGTTGCATCCTCTTTGTGTATGCGTCATAAATTGACCTGTTTTAAAACATGTTTTCCCAATAAATTTCACCTATGGGGCATTTTTAACTATAAATTTAAACGAGTGAAATATTTTAGTCATCCGTCAGAAAATTAAGAGACACAAATTGAGCAGACATAAAGTGTCTATCGAACATCACAGGAAAAACTGGGTTTTTACTGGTTTTGATACCCTCATCTGTTTGTTTTGGAGCTCAGGAGACCGAAACTGATGATTTGGCTCCCAATAAAAAAAACCCTGAACACAATCACTGTGTGACATGAAGTTGCATAAATGCATTCCAGAGTGACTTTCCCTAACAAATCTACACACACACAAACACACACAGTGAGCTTTAAGTGCCACAACAGGAAGTGTTGGAGGATTTGAGCCGTCACAGAGAAACTCCAGTTGAAAGTAGAGCCCTCCGTTGCGACGTCAGTGTCAATTCTGTGAACTGCTGCCCTCGGCTTTACAACCAGAGGCTACTCTGAACAGTCATGTTTATCAGGTTCACAGTCTGACAGGCTAAAAATGGACGGGTTCCTCAGTATGTCAACAGAACTCAAATTCTGGGAAATGGCAAACCTGTCCAGCTGTAGTTTGGAGAAATGTGAAAGGACATTTACCACGGAGTCTCCGGTTTGAATGCATAACTCATTATACAGCTTGAGTAATAAGCTGGAAGAAACTGAGAGGATGAACACTCAATGGCCGGTTAATTGAGTTGTTCTGGACGCTGCAGATTGTGGGACTCTTCCCGTGTATCAGATCTGCATTCAAAACAATAACTGCAGAAGAACTGCCCATCATGCTGTTTCTCGCTGAAGAGATTTAACATGCTCAAGCAAAGTTTTTCTGCAATTTGCTAAACATGATTCGATTACTGTTGGACTCGAGTGAGAGGCGTGTTTCTGATGATGCGGTCCACTTTTTTTCTTACAATCTGAGTGTTTGTCACACAAAGACGTTCTTTAGATATTTTCCATTTTCATCAGTTCACATCGATCCTATCTAGAACAGTCTCACCAATGTAACGCCTACTTTACTACCCTCCAAAGGTGATACAGGACCAGGATCAATCGGTCCCCCCATTATGCCTCTGGGACATTTAGATTGAGGGTGAAACATCACAGAGGTGTAAACATTGCAGCTCAAAAAAACCTGAAAGGGCTTGAAGTTTTAAAGACATTATGTCGTCATGAAAAGTTTTATCGGCGCATGAGTGGAACACAGGCGTGCCTGATAAACTGCCTGACGGACTGAAGTGTCCCCTAATACTGTCAAACTGTGAGAGATGAGATTTTTTCAACTTTAAAGGAACTTTTAAGCAATCCCCAATTTCTGAGGATCTGATGCAGCTAAACAGATAACAAATGAATTAGATATCTGGGCCAAGGCTTCCTTGTCCATCATGTAAGAGTCATGGGCAGCAGCAGATTTGTTAAGTGGCTTGTTCTAGTGGTTTAGGAGAATTACAGTGTTTGCCAGTTTTATGAGTGGCCTGTTGTAGAAGTCATGTGCAGTTTTTCTCTAATGGATTTTATATTTCATTACTGCAAGCCATTTTGTATATGTGACACTGAGCTTGTTCACTGATTTGACTGTACTTTGGCTGTTACATAATGGGTCTCTGTTGCATGATTTTACTTTTGTCTGCTATTTACTATTGCTTTAAAGCTATGTAAGGGGGAAACAGAAGTGGGGAACTGAATGTTAATGTTACATTTAAATGCAGAAGTGCAGTAGGTGGTCATCCAGACAAAAAAGCATTATTTGAAACTAACTAAAACCTTCTTTGATGATTTCTTTTGGCCCTTTTTGTTTATTCTTTCTTGTTCTTGCCTCTTTTCTTGTTGATTACCAACTTATGTATTTGTGTTTCCACTCAAAAGAAGATTATACTTCTAAGATGACTGTTTGTTTTCTTCCACTCTTTTCTGAATTTGACAGATTATATACAACCAACACAACTACAGCTCATAATGAAAGGCTCATTTGGAGAGCTGAAAGTTTTAGGTGCATTATGAAACGAAAGTCTGCAAACCAAACAGTCATATCAGTACTTGAACATCTCCTTTCTGTGTTCTGCAGGGTGCCTGGTGTTGCAGACCCTCATGCAGACCCGAGTTTTCACTGCAGCTGCTGCACTCCGAGACGACCGGAGATACTGATCTGAATGGGAAGGATGCAAAGGTGGAAGCAGTCAGTGTTGGATTTGGTTTCACTCGGTCTTAATGGAACACACACATGCACACAAACACTGCATGGTTTTTAATACTATCTACTTCCCCTTTCGTGGAGAGGACACAGATACACCCTGAATGGGCCCCTGTGGTGATCTGCAATGTGGTTGGGAAGTACCTAGTGTTACCATTGCCATGCTGGTCTGCTTAAAGGGACAGTGCAGCACGTTCTCTTGTGAGGCCACAAGGAGAGTTGGATGTTCGAGTTATGGCCCTGATGGTCAGTTTCTGAAAAGTCTTTTCTTTATTAAAAGCTGCACTTTCTAAATAATCAGGATGTCAATTTGTCCCAATTGAGTTGAAGGAGACATTAATAACCCCTTCTCACCATTAGTACATATATGAGGGTCATTAAACCAGTTAATACTTAGTAATAGACATCTTTCCCATTTCGCTGGTGCAAAGTGAGGCATAAAAGGACCAGAACCAGGACTGAGTGGGAACGAACTGTAACGTTTCATAGTGAAGACTAAGGCTGTATATTTAGTGTGTTTTTATCCAGTGGTAAAGAGGCCCTGTTGATATTTGTTTGTAAGAAAAGGGAAGGAAAATTTGGTGAACTGCTGGGGTCATGAGAATTTTGGACCTGAACACATTGAGATTTCATGATTTAGTGAAAATGAAGGCAAACCACAGCGAGTTGAAAGGGGAATGGAATTTGTTTTGCAACACTTTATAAAACCACATAATTTTTTACTTGCATATTCAGCGTGTGTGCTGTGTCTTTCCTTCTCAATTTCCACTGTGCACTTGTATGAATAAATCTTTCACCCTTGCCGATGTTTACTAAATGTGTATTTTTCTTCGAGTCCGCATGCAAGTGAAACATGCTTGTTAAACTGAAGCTGGTCCTGGCTGTTCTGCATCACTGCCTCCTCCTTACAGCTGCAGAGAGTGAAAGTGTCTAATCTGTGCACTGGCTCCTCACACTCCTCACAAGGGTCAGTTACTCACACAAGACACAGTGTGCACTTATTACAAAACCCCTAACCACAACACAGAAGCACTGCTGTATGAATAAGGTGTTGTCCTGCAGAATTTCCAGTTAGCACGGTTTCACAACTCAGATCTTATTTTCATAGTGCTGGCGGTCATTTTTATTGGTAATAGTAATATTTTACTCACCAGAGTCATTTCTGGGATCTGAGAAGGCTGTGACATTATTAAAAATGTCTTGTGCTTACAAAAAAAAAAAAAAAAAAAAAAAAAACGAAAAACCCCCCAGGTTAAAGGCGTTAAATGGTCCAGATAACGGGAAAAAAAAAATAGTAGAGTAAAAACAAGTAGAATAAAACCACAAAAGTGAACGGGAACAGTAAAATGATCACCCATTTTTTTCCCCTTTTTTTTCTATTTAAATGTCCTGACTGACGAAGCAGAGCTTTGAGCTTTGGTCGGATGTCCTGTTTCTATTTCTTTCTTTTTCTCAGTTTGAAAGTGTTGCAGATGAAGTTGAAATTAGAAAGAAGCTTTTCGATTCCTCCTTATTTCTCTACAACGTCTTTAAAAAAAAATCACCAGAGAGCTAAATGTTTCCACTACTTAAAACCACCTATTTGTTTATTGGCTGTATTATACATAAATACGATGTAAAGTTTACATAATCTTTCACCTTCAGTTCTTCCAAAACTTGCGGCACTATTCCTTTAAACACGAGCCATACGCAGGATTCTGTCAGCAGCTAAAGCAGCTGGAGAAGTGCCTTGCTCAAGGACAGCTGGGTAAACATTTGAGTGTCTGCTGCCTCCGGCTCAGTGTCCAGGTGCTGGTTCACGTCCTGGACTTCACACTGCCCCCCCCCCCATTTGTGTGTCGGCCCAGCAGAAACCTTTGGATGTGGTCAGCTGAGCGGTTAGTCATGCTCACTGGACTGGATATCCTCCTGCCACCGTCACTCTTTATCTCTCCTCCCCCTCCTTCACATTCAAACACTCATAAGACAACTGTTACATCTGTCTGGTTTTCTCTTTCGCCCACTTTCATGTGAAGCCGAGGAGGTTAAACAAACACAAATCCTCATTAAAATAAAACTCTGTTAACTCCCACTCCCTCGCAGAATTACTACATGACTTCAGGTAATGAATGAACCGAGGGGATGCCCACCCAGCAACCAGGAAACAAAGCAAAACTGCAAACCTGCAAACCTTTACTCCCAGGTCAGCAAAGCATGACTGAGTTTCCCGCCGCTGTGCCACCTCATCATACATAGTTGTGTGATGTGTGTGTACACACCCAAAGCCCTCATCAGTCATCCCTGTAAAGTGGTGTACATTTCAGGGATTTTTTTTATGACCCAAGGTGTCTAGTTTAATGTGTGTACACAAAGAGAAACTGTGTTTATGATCTGTCACAAACACAATACTTAACATATTTATTCAAGAATAAAAAGAGGGAAAGAAAAATCAATGCCATTAAGTGTGCAATAAACTTCATAAGGCTTTATAAACATATTTTTCGCTTAACTTCTTAGTAGAAGCAATGGATTCTCAATGGTGTGAGAATACACCGTTTCTCTTATTTCATATGCGAAATGTCCATATTTGCTTCTCACTGGTTTTCACTGGGCTGGACTTGTGATGTCATCTCCAGGCACCAATCAGATTTCACCAACATTAAAACAAAACACTCCTGAATATGCAGTTTATCTGAGTTACTTTTCAGGCCACCTCTGCAACTTTGTTTCTAAAAATGCAACTGTGGACAAATATTGTGACTTATTCACACACACAAAAAATAATTATATTGTTTTTTTATTCTCATACAAGCTGCCTTGATTGATCACAGTTACTAGTTTCAAACATTACATTATTGAATTGGTATTATCAGTGCTTATCAGCCAATTAGAAAGGGCCAATAGGGTCCTGGTCCACCTACTAGCAGGTTGAGAAGGTTGTTATCAGCCCATTCAATGGTTAGTCACTAGAAACAAAGCAGTTATGTTTGGTTAAATATTCACAGTTCCCTTATTATTACACTACAAAACTACTTAAAACATAGCAAAAGGAGTCCCTTTATAGGCATGATAAAGTAACTGCAGAAAAATGCAAGATGATGTGATGTTACAGGGACATAACAGACATAGTTACACTGGTGACAAACAAAAATCACATGGATGTAAAGTTATGTTGCTTCATGCCTAATTTCTGCCTTGGTTTGTATCAGAATGACTGAATAGAAAAACATCTGAAATACTCCAACAATTTATTCTGAACTCTGACCCTAACTGCTTCTGATTCAGTCATGAAATCCTGACATAATGAAGATTTAGTACCAACTTTTTGGATGCTTTAGTGTACGACCTTAGGAAACAAAGTGAAGTTAAGTGGGGTACCTGTGCTGTTACCTCATGTGTTCACAATGTGCTCTGACTCTTTACAGCCCAGTAAACCTGTTAAATGTCAGTTTAACTGAGCCTGTCAGTCTCTGTTTTTACTGGCTCACAGAGGAAGGCAAGGTGAAGTGAAAGACGAAGTCAGTTGAAGTTAAAGAAGAGTTACAATTGGTGTTACATTTTTCATTAAAAGGAAGTTAGATGTTTTGGGAAATTTGCTTGTTTACTAAGCCTCAGTCAGCAGCTTGTTAGCTTAGCATAAAGACTGCAAACAGCTAGCCTGGCTCTATCTGGAGAAATTTGACCGCCGGCACCTTTAATCTGCCCTGAAAAGGACATATAGCAACAACTGTTTGCCATTTTACAGGGAGCTATTCCTTCACCAAGGTGGTAAGATCTGAAGTCTGTGAGTTGCCTACAGCAACGCATTACACTGCCATCTTCTGACCAAAGTATGTTTATGCAGCTTTGCTTATTTGCAATAAACTAGTTGATGGAAACATCTCTCATTTGTATTTTCTTTAATGCAACATTTCAAAATATCAATTCAAATTTCAACTTTACTGGAAACAGGGCAAATGGCCGTAAGCAAGAAATCAAATGGCAAAAAATAGCAAAAAAATATTCAGTTTAAACTACAAAAAGCATGGATAAAGCCATGTGGTGCAGTTAAAAACAATGTGAAAAATAGATGTTGTGGAAAAATCATCTCCTCCTCCAGCTTCATCTCTCCAGGTTTATTGTTGGGCCATTAAAAAAATGCTTCCTTTCAGTCTTAATCCCATGTTCTCAGTCCTGAAATGAGTCCTGAAAAAGTAAAGTAGATACATTTATAAGAAAAAACAAAGAGTAGAAGAACGTCAGAACAAAATGACATTTTGCATAAGTGGAATGACTTGTTCTGCAGTTTTCTCCTGTTGAATACCATCATACAAACCAGAAACCTCAACTAAAACATCTATAAGAAATCAAAGACGTGACAAAATGAATCCAACCCTAGATCAACTATGTGTTTCACAAAATGTTTAACATCTTGATCTTGTTGTAGCATCACGTTTAACCAACTGATAATAAAACTTCCTTGGAACAATTTTTACCAACCTATAGTCTGATTTGCATTATAATAACAACCTTATATCATCACCCTCCATAGCTTTTCAGAGGAGGAAAGTGTCCCGACTGTCTGACCTCATCCTCAGCGCTCCGGCCTGGGTTCACGCCCTCCGCCTTTTGATGTGGCTGCTCTGTTTGTTCACCAGCGCCAGCGGTCTGCTCGCTCCCATTCAACAATCTGCCACTTGCTAAATCCCTCGCTGCGGCTGCATTGTTTGCGTTTTACACCAAGAGGTGAGAAACATGCGGTCTCATTCACACCTCTCAAGCCTCAATCCCGGCTGCAGAGAGCATTCTGCAGAAATCAGGTGTGACTTCTCACCTGCATTCAAATCCAGAGCTGACTCCGGTGTGATCACTAAAAACCCCACAGCCCAGTTTGTGCCCCTCATAATGGTTTTAATTTAAATGTTATTTCTAATAGAGTATGTTAAAATGCATGACTTTAAACAATCTGCTGAAGCCGAAAGAACTTTCCAATGTAGTTGTAGACATCTTGTGTCCAGCAGTTCAACTTTTAGATCAAATAATTTGCAGATTCAGTTGCTTCATACAGTGCCCTTTTAAATGCAAAATGATTGGATTAGAAGGAATCCCATGTAGTACCAATACAATGCTGGAGTAAAAAACCACTAAACAGAAGGGAGGTTTCGGTCCGTAACCCAACAGTAACATGAGAGTACCACAGACACCAGGTCAGAGGGTCACGATGGTTTTAGCTAAAGTTCCGTGCTATCTTAACCACAGAAGCAAAATTGCTGCAATGCCAGAAAAGGAATCGCATTCTCATTTTTCATCTCACAACTTCACATTTTAGAATATATTTTCTGTTATAAAAATATAGTTTAAGTTTATATTAAAACATTTTCATGTTACACCAGGATAGTTTCATGTTAGAACAAGTGCATTTGTATCTTCTGATATATACATATGTGTGTGACTCAACTGTCAAACAGTGATTTCATGAGAATCACAAAGCACCTACAACCATGATTCATTCTCTGATGATGCATACCTTAAGTTTTAAAATGAATCAGGAAATGATGAACAACGGTCGTGAGGGCAGCACCCTACAGTGTCAGAAAAGTAAAAGTATATGTGTTGGCCAGAAAGTTTCCACTAAAGCTCAGAGCAGCAAAAACCTTTATGAATCACCACTGACAGGAACTTTGAAAGATAAGAAGAGTTCACATTAAAAAGTTTAAATATCCCAGACTCCAAGGCAACGACTTAATTGAAGCACAAATAATCCAATATTTACAGTTAGGAAAGACATATTTGCTTTATAGCAATGAGCAGCTGAATCATGCATGCAGCCACACAACGTGCACTGTCGTGAACTCGTGCTGCGGCAGATTTACATTTCATTGACAAGGAGTCAGAACAGCTGAAACTCAAGAGAGGAAACCATCGAAGTCTCACATTAAGTTCCTCTTGTCCTGACAGCTCCACCAGCACCATAAATGGAAGGCTTCATTCACAAATCTGCACCCTGTGAACCCATGACAGCACCCAGTGGCACCTCAGGTAGTGAGGGTGACTTGCAGCTTGCAAAGTGCACATGCATGAGGCAAAACAGAGCCTTTTTAGTGCAGAATAACTATAAATAATGCAAATACAGCTCATGTATATGCAAAACGGTGTCTCAAACTGTCTATTTTTATAACACTGCATGCAAAAATGCTGCAAAATTGAGCTTTTTATCTATTGCATTCTGAATGTAGACCTATCATAACCACCTACTTTATACACCAGTATCCTTCATTACATGTGGCTCCGCAGATCAGATTACAGAGGATAAAACTGACTTACTTTATGGTATTAAAGTCAGTAATACAGGGTGCTGTAACTCTATAGCCTAGTATTTTTACTACTAAAGGTCAGTGAGGGTGTGGTGAGATAAAAATAGAAAAGGCCCATTAAGCATGAGAGTGACTTCATCAGCAAATCTTCAATTAAAGTAACTGCTCAGACCGCCAGTCATTTAATCCCTTTATCTAAAGGATCTGGTCCATCTTGATGTGCATGCACACGTGCACCTTTATGTTTGTGTGCAACTGCATTTTCTTATCTCTCCATCGAGTAATATTATACAGCCGCCCTCACTGCAGATTATCTCATTTATCTTTTTATTTTTTTCCGTTCTGTTCAGATCTCACAGGTACAATACTTCCCATAACCCCCTGGAGCAGCCAGCCGGCAGATTAAAAAGTGTCCAGACATGCTGCAGGTGAGCGGATAACCCTGTGTTCCCAGGCTCAGTGTAAAAAAAGAAAAAAAAAATAGTCAGACAGCTGTGGGAGGTCTCTGAGTGCCTGTAACTTGGCAGGAGTGTGTTCAAAAGTATGCCCTCTCCTAAGTCAAACACCAGCACAGGCTGCTACTTGCTCCTGTCCAACTGATCTGCCCGCCCACACATGGGAAAGCACTTTCCAGGAATCATGCTCCACCGATCTCCATACCCAGCCAGGCACTTTTATTTCATTTAAACCCATCACTTTGTTTGGGTTAAAAAGATTCCTTAAAATAACATTCGCTACAGTAAGGCACAGTAAAAGGCTATAAAGTTCCAACGTAAATTTAAACAGTGCTCTTTAATCAAAGGCTTGGCTCCAAGTCACGAATAACGATGATACAAGTGAAAGTGAATTTAATGCAGCCTATACTGCTGAACAGGCCTCCGTATACAGAGCTGTCACACATTGTATAGACTCAAACCGCTCTGCGTTTGTAACTTCAAAAGACTTTAGTGAGCCCTGCTCATTCCTGCTGCTGAAATACAGCCTCTGTCACGGCCATGACGGCTGAGCTTTTCACTTGCAGTTTAATGTGGACGTATGATGAGTACTGATTGGAATTTATCCCAGAACACTGTCAGTCAGTGCAGCAGTGCTGCATGTACACTGCTGGCTATCAGACATTTAAATAGAGACTTTCCACAAGACTCCTGCACTTTGTAATGTGTGTTTTTCCATCAGCTCATGGGAAAAACATGGCAGAGTCCCACATAGGATGCTGATGTGACCTCATTTGCATTCGATGATATCAGTGCTGACCAAGAAGATGAAACAAGTAAACTGCAACTGTAAAATAACTGTCAGTGTGGCTGCAGAATAAGGAATAAGTGATCAGGTCAAACTAAAAGAAACGCAAAAGTGGACTCAAGTCCTCCATTTATGCTCCTACTAAAGTCACTAAAATGATTCTTCATGTAGAACCACTGGCATGTTCATGATAAAATATTATATTAATGGATAACAATTAGTGATGACGATTTATGTCATTAAAAATAATAAATGACCTTTCCTAAAAGTGTCACTTACTGTGTGGTACTTGTTTCTTTATTGAGATATAAACAGTAGAATTCCAGGAAGTCTGTTTGGGCACTGGCTGCCAGAAACCAGTAACGGCTCAAAACTCCAAGTCAAACCACAATTTGTCATTTATACCGTTGTGTTTGTGTGTGTGAGAGCTTTAGAAGTACTGAGAATCTCGTTTCTTACTTTAAACTGGGGCAGGCTAGCTGTTTCCCCCTGCTTCTAGTCTTTATGCTAAGCTAAGCTAAATGTCTCCTTGCCCTTGCTCCATCTATCTTGTCATCCGACGCACTGAGAGGAAATAGCTGCTTTTTATATGACGTCACATGGCTTTGCAGATGGAGAGCAGGCCACGAGAGGCAGGTTATGCTGCTCTAACGCCTTTGAATTACACTTTTTAATGTTGCTTCATCAAACTCTGATATGTCTCTTTTATCTATTTCCAATTGCAGTGTATATGGATTTATCCTTTCCTGTTTTCCATTGAAACTTTGTGCATCTTAAACGTCGTAAGTATGTATCCCTGAATGTCAAACTATGACTTTTGACTGTGTTTGATGTGAATGGACTGTCAGTAGCTGGAGCTAGCATGTGTGCAAAGTGAGATTTTGCTGCTTGTATCATGTCTGTTCCTTTTCTTTATCTCTGTATATATATGAGTTTCTGTTCAATAAGCCTTGGGCAGATTTTTTTGTCCAAATATTTTCTTTAAGTTTAGTCTTAGTTATACGGAAAGGTTTATTTTTATGCAGGTAATTTCTAGTTTGACAGTAGCCTATTTAGAGCTCTGTATAATGTCTCAGAAATATGTAGCTACTTTTATATGTAGCTACGTACTTTTAAGTAGAATTGCATAGTTATAGCAATAATTTAAAATCTTTGTGTTACTTCAGTGTCTGTTATAATAAATCACCACATAGCGCCATCTTTAGGAATTCATAGGGTCCCTTTTTTGTGAGTGTAAAGGTCACTAGAATCAAATTATTGTCATCTAAATGTGTGTTTTTTCAACCAGGTAATTCTTTTTTTAAGGATATTATTTGAATTTAGTGTTTGTATACCACCAGTATGTTTCACTGCCTATTATTGTTTTATTTTCATTTTATTCATTATGAACCCTGCTTTACATTGACTTTATGTATAGTCCATGCTGCTCTTTTTCTCTATCTGTTAATTGTATTTTGCTTGGCTCAATAGATATTATTTGATTGTGCTATTTATGGTTTTTTATATCAATGTAAATAAACTAAACTTAATACTCTACCTGTGCAGTTGCATTTTCATGTCTTGTATTTCGTGTAAACCATGTGATGCTGGTTGCATTTTGACAAGATATCACCTGAGTTTCTTCAACTAGCTTCACACCATCACATAAAGAAAGTCACTTCACACTTCACAGCAAAGTATTTTTGGATTCCAGAGAAAAAGTGCTCAGACTGCCGTTGATGTTTGTGGAAAATGTACAGCCATATAGGTATTGAAAAATTCAGTTTTGCTTAATCTATTTTATTCAGCATCTTCACTCTGAGTCATGGTTAGGGGAAGTTTAGCGGCGCTCTCTTTATGCATATGTACTGCATGTGAAAACTACTGCTGCTGTTATAAAGGTGCCATTTAGAAATCATACTGTCTGCGACGGGGCCTCCCCCTGCTCTGCCAAGCTCTCACTTATTACACAATTATGGCAGTATCCACTCACTGCATCGCTCCATTAACCTCAGTGAACTTGTGTATTGCACTGTAGGGGAAAAAAAAAGATCACATCCGATTCAAGACTCTGCTTTCAAGCTGCGGTGCACGTACCAGAAATGTACATTCAAATATCACTTGCTGCCTCTTTGAATATGACTCATAGATTATCTCTTAACAATAATTACCATCAGAGGCAGTAGCAGCTGATCCAGGAGACTGATTCTCTCATCCTATGCTCTTTCCACGCTAACGGCAGGGAGCCGACAAGTGAATTGCCTTGGCGTTTACACAGATGCTGACATTTAGACGGGGCCATGAGAACAGGGGAAAGGCAGAGCGATCAGGTTGCAGGCGGTGAATCATTTTGTTCGCCTGAATGTTTATAGTAGAGTGTGTTGTTAGGGGCTAAAATAACGGCCCGTGAGAGGATGGCACATCTCGCTTTTCTGTTTACCTGCTGGGTTTGTGTTGGTGGGTGTCACTGTTGCTCTTTGCCCCCCCCCCCTCCTGGGTGTCTCCCTGGGAATGAGTCAGCCAGTAAGGGTGTGTGAATGTTGGTAAAGCAAACTAACATGCTGCTTTTCTCTTTCTGACGCCGCTTTTACCGCTGATGGAATCT
>JAOWBC010000812.1:5462382-5473835 GCA_028566105.1 Hypoplectrus providencianus | reverse complement strand
TTCAACATTTATGTGCTGTCTTTACTTTTTTGTTTTTCTATTCTATTATTGGTGCATTAATATGCAACATCAGCCACAGAGACACCTCTTTGCTGACTTTATGCTATCTAAATGAGTTGCTGCAGCTGTAAGTGAAAGATGAAGCTCATGAGGGTTAATAATGAAAAGCTTCTTCTTTTGTACCACTAAGTTTGTTGTCTTGGGGCTTGAGCGTGCAAGCGCAGCCAAAACTGTGTCACAAACAGAGCCTTTGATGTATTTAAAAGCAGTTGGTAAAAGGTGTTGACTCTCTGTGAGTCACACAGGACACGCTGGTTTGAGACAAAACCAGAAGAAAAGCTATTGTTGTCCATCGCAGCACGCACACATATGTAACCTGTGTTTCACTGCTTTATTTTCCCGTGTTTTCTAGGTATGCTCGAGTCCTTTCACTGAACACGTCTTGCAACATGTGCTGGGAGGAAACTGCTGTGGTTTGGTTGCCTGGGAAACCAGGTGAGAGCATGTGCCTGTGTGTGCTCAGCCGGTGACATCACACATTCCATGACGTGGACGTGGCAGAGAGGTGAGGGGGCGAGCGCACACGCCATTGATCCTTTTTAAGCCACAAAAACCTGCATGGGGAAAAAAAACCCAAAACCCACATACAATGTTGTGTATTTGTTTCTCACTGTCTGACCATAAAGCACACGCAGCTTAACTCTGTATCTGCTTCTTCCTGCGATGGCTTTTTTTTAAAATTAAACTGTATTGTCATTGCACAGAAAGCAAAATGCCCTGATCCTGTCCTGATGTCTCATGCATTATACAATTTTCAGACGTTTAAGTACATTAAGACACTTTCACAACCAAAGCCCATTTGGTTAGTTTAAATCATCGGTGGTTGTAGAAAAATGTGAACACAGAAATTCTCAAAGCTGTATGCACCATGAAATACTTGTGCTGAAGTTTTTCTTTTTTTTTCTGTGACTCCACCAGTTGATCATAAATAATTTTATAAATTGTTTTTGTGGATGTCATTGAGCTTCTCCTGAATGTGTTCTTCATCCCAGATGTCAAGAAAACATCAAGGAACGTCAAGGAAATCAGCACCAGTCCAACTCAGTCTTCTTTCGGCCATGTTGCATTTGTCTTTTTGTACATGTCACAAAAGGCCTCCACAGGTAGTGGACGACTGTGATCCAAACTCACACATCTGCTGAGTTTGGATTCATCTCGTAATTGGTTCTGATTATGTTCACAGTGCAATTGAAATGTTCCAGGGTTTGGAAACAGATTAAGATGGCCTTTCAAAAGTGGTCTTGGACCAGCTGTTTTGGTCCGCACCAGAGTGTGACTGAAGTGCTCACAGGTCACCAAACAAACCATAACAGGTATTTAACAGCACCAAAGTACGATCCAAACAGATGAGACTTTGGGCTGAGAAAGCTGCCTTAGATACATACAGTATAAGCATATTACAGTCGTCACTGTTGGTTTAAGTAAATATATTCTGCAGGTGAAACACAGATAATGATTAGTTACAGAATAAACAGCTGGAGGAAATTTTATGAGAACAGTGTGTACTCTTATGTCTTGTGCATTGTGTGTTTTTCCCACATTTAAGAACATTTAAGAGACACTTTTCTTTCTCTTTTGTAAGTGGGTGAATTGACCCGGAAATATCTAAGTGACAGCCATGATCAGAGCTGGTCAAAAGGTGCTTCACTGCTTCCTTTCTTAAATCCTCTAGCATTGGATACACTGAAACATCGTTTAGAAAAGCAGAAAAAGGTAACCTTGTCCCACAGTTCCTTGTGGCAACATTTAAAACAATGCACCACTTGGCTTTTCATATTAATTGAACATAAAGGTCTTTTATTTTCACATGTTTGAAACTTTGTAATGATTCTGTTCAGTAGTAGTAGTAGGCCAAACAGGTCATGCCTATCTAGATTCTAGATCTAGATTCTTGGTCTGATCAGTTCATGACTGATTGAATGGATTAATATTACATATTCATTCCTTATTAATGCCAATTCTCTTGTTATTGTCTTGAACTGTTTCACAAGATTGTGTGAATGTATTGTTTCTAGAGCTTGTGTTTTATCAGATTGGTTTTAATCAGCAGTCCGTTCATTATTATTACTAACTATCAAACTATTATGAGCCCCAAATTCTCAGCTTTAACTTTACTGAGATTTGAATGAGCTTGATGCTGTCTGTGAATCTGTACCGCACAGTAACAACCGATCTTGTTACCTCTGGTTAATAATGAAAGAGGATCAGCACGTTCATTTGAATTTTTTCTCGCCTTGTCTAACTATAAAGACCATGAGCACCTTTTGAATATTTTAATTATGAATAAACCTTTTACAAAAATTTATGGATGACTCATTCATTCAGGAGTTAAGCCTTTAAACCCCTCAGCCACTCCTTTATCACCTGCCTCTGTTTTGTTTGGCTGCAAACAGCAGATAATAGGAAGCATTCTGAAAAAGACCCAATTCCCACTTACCTAGCTCTCAAACATGGATTTCCAGTTTCCTGGTCTGCAGATGTGATTACACTCATATTGAAGACACCCCTTCCAGACACTGGAAAGACTATTACAGACAGCTATTCAGGTCTGGCTCTAACTCTCAGCAGGTATCGCAGAGGATGAACCTCTTAAGCTCCTTGTCACAGGGCAAACAAAACAGCAATATGTCCTGTGATGAGCCGATGATTCTGTGGTCAATAGAACTACAGGAGCCTTTGGAGCTCCGACCTCACTACATTACCTCTTGAGAATAGATGAGATAAGAAAATGTGAGCGAATATACTGCTATGACGCACTCTGAAAAGAGCCAACGGAGGAAAATCAGTAAATTAGAGCGCACACAATGGCAACATACCCCATACTTTATATGGATCTGCAAAGCCTGCCAAGAGTCCAAGAGGGTAATTGAATGAATCTGTGATTAAATGAGCGAGGCATGAGTTTCGTCACAGTCCCCTAAATTAATCCTCACACCCTGATTTGCATGTATTCAAATGCACATTGTCATCAAAAAGGCGACTAGAAAATGCATGGGAATGATTGCCGGTGACTTGCCAATGCCATCCCCATCTCTTCAGTCTGTATTAATCCCCAGCTCCTGGCCTGGGGCCATGGCGGGAATGTGTACTGTAGGATGGCCGCGTGCCCTCTCTCAGCTGCCTCCTAATCTTACCCCCCAGCCGCAGGCTCGCTCTGACCCCACGGCCCTGCCTGTGCGGTCCAGCCAATCTTTTTTTTCCTCTGGTTCTCTCCTGCCCCCTAAAGCACAAACCATAGAATCAGCTTGTGATGGTCAGTCCTGGTGGATCTCCTGATTTCTTGAGGCACTTCTGCATAAAGCAGGTGGCTTCATACGACTACTTTCCTAATGCATTAAGTATGCTATATGATGAACTTTACATTGCAATAAATCGTTTTGACTGTAATCTTCCTCATTGTTGCAGGAAGATGATAGAAGAGGGAGAAATAGCGCTTGGCAATGAAATATTCCCATGTCGATGGTTTGCTGGCGTGCTTCTTTGAACCTTCTTGATTCACATGCATTCCTCTCCCAATAGGAGCTGTCACTTTGTGTGGACATTGTCCCTTCAGTGTGTGTGGCTATAGGGAGCGTCTGATGTCCACTCCGGGCCACTTGTCTATGATGTGAATGGGAAGACAATGAGACCCCCAGTGGCTCCCTCTCTCCATGACCCGCCTGGGGTCTGATTTGCCTTGGCAAGGGGGACAGAGGCCCAAAACAAAGCTGAAGGAGTCTCCAGTGAAGGGGTGCAGAGGTCAGCCCCAACGCCCGACTAACAGGCCCGTCCTCTAGTTTGGGCTCCTAAATGGGAAAGGGACACAGAGGCGTAGAGACAATGGGATAAAAGGGACCTCCAAAGCCATTAAATTCTGAGGAAGTGATGGCCGTGAATGATGACAGAGACTGAATAGAGACTCTTGAGGTGGGAGGTACGCTCCATTAATGACCATGGATGCTCCATTATGGCAGCCCTGGGAGGTGGTGATGAGGTGGTACATTTTCTCCCATTAGGCCTGTCTTCCTTGAACGAGGAGACATGTCCAGATTGATGCAGGAATCCTGGTCGGGCCCGTATAGACCCCTGCTGTGAGCCTCAGCACCAGGGGAACAACGTGACACTGCCCAGGCCCCCTTTGGAGGTAGGACGAGTCAAATTACTGTTTGCATAACGTCAAGCCTTTCATGGCGCCCCTAAAGGACACTTTGATTGATGGACTTTCCCTTTTACATTGAGAGGATGTGATCACACAGTTCATGGCTTCACAGTGTTCACCATAATGGATATGCTTCTGATTGGCATTAGCAATTCAACTTAGTCTAGAGGCTAAAAGGGATCAGTGATGGTAACGGTCATTCATTCATTGCTTTCTGTCAACACTAATATGAAGCAGAAACCTACAGTACAAGTGAGAATACACAATATCTAAAACATACCTCAATTAATTTAACATAATCCCTGTTGAAGCAGATTAATTTTGTGTTGCAATTAAGATTATAGCACCAACATATGCTGTTCATTTGTCCTGCAAAGCATTATGTGAGCTGTTTCTCTGGCTCTCTCTGCTTGGCATTAAACAAGTGTTTTTAATGAGCGCAATAACTCTAGTGAAAGCCCAGAATCACAATCTAATGATGACATGTTATGATCGTTTGCATAACCATAAGATAACAGAGTCTTTGTACGTCTGAGTAATGTTCAAGTGTATAAATTTTCACTAAGCAAGTTTTTCCAGCACTGCCTCTCCTCCTCCGCTGTGAATTGAAAACTCATTTTCTTCCTTGAAAAAAAACCCCTCACATCCCTCCCTCACCCTTTACTTGGAGCTGAACCTACAGCTGTTATGTCAAAAATAAAGCTTTTCCAGCCTGGATTCTTTTTTTTTAACCGGACATTCCACTATTTGCCAGTCTGGAAATATTTGTCAAAATTGTGTAAAAAAAACATTTTTCTCAAATACCACCCTTTTAAGTTGTTTTCCCTGACTGTGTGTTTCATTTGGATTTATACTTACCAACCTGAAAACTCATTTTTATTCTATTTTGAGATTTGCTTAAACTTTTCCTTAGTCTGGCGAAATATTTATATCCTGCTTCTCGTATTTCCGATTAAATGGCATTGAGCAAATGTGGTCAAGTTTTTTAACTGTTATCTTAACAGTTAAAATTCTATTTAATTTTTAGTTTTATCATCTCTTCTAGAATGAAATGAAGGAGGAAAGTTTAACAAAGGTAAAACTTTCATGGATCAAAAGTTTATGACAGTTCATTTAAAAAAATGAGTTTTGGGGCTGCAGGGACATTGTAGCTGCAATACCATGAGTGGCCACTAGGAAAAAAGGCTGAGAGGCAGCAAGAAGAACTCCAAAAAGTTTGATTTTTCTTCAAATAACAAACACTATATATCTATTTACCTTCATAGTTAGTGTCAGCTGGATTTTAATACTCCTGGACACAGCCGAGCTGTTTGGCCCTGTTTCCAGTCTTTAAACTAAGCCAAGCCAATTGCTGAAGGCTGCGGTTTATAGATATGACAGTATCAAGCTTCTCACTATGTCTTGGCAAGAAGTTGAATGAGCATGTATCACAAAATATCAAACTATTCGTTTAATCTTGCAGCTGTTTTTGTCTAAATCAATCACAACATTAACAAGGAGACTCTGATTTCTGGGTTTTCCCCTCCTCTGACTGACAAGGCACCAGACTCTTGTTTTCACTGAACACAGTCTGTGTATTTTATCTGTAGATTCAGATGTAACTCCAGATTCATGTTAAAAAGCAGAAGCACGTCTAGACTATAATCATGTAGCCACAAATAGATTGATTTAAGGAAGGCAGCCACATGTTTTACAGTAAGAGTCCTTAAAAGCAACACTTCACAGCTGGCTGGGACCACTCAGCAGCGCTGTCAGGAGGGTTCGACTTTTTCTTTTTTTTCATGCAGAAAAATGCATCAGTCCAGCCAAAAATAGGCATTCCACACTGAGAGGAATTGCTTGCAAGATGATATTCTATAGCAGATTTCCAGGGCTCCTCGTGTCTCAAACCTTTGGCGGCAAACTTTGAGCAGAGGAAAGGAATGTGGCCACCAGCACAACACATTTAGAGCATAGTTGGGCGCATGCATAGGAACAGGGTCAACAAAACAACCAAGCACAAGCTCCATACATGTCCAAGCCACTTCTGCACACTCCTATAGTCCTCTGTCTGGTGGCACTTTCAAGAGAAGGGGTTCTACACACTGAAGTGCACTTATGCCATCTTTGAGGTGCTTCATGTCGTTGCCTCTTCTGCGCAGATTTAAGGAGATGCTAAGATGCCGCAGCGTTGCTAGATTTTATATCCTGGGTTAGCAGGACTGTAGATCAATGGGTTTATCTTCCAGAGGTGGATAAAAATGGAGGGAGGCGTGGTGCATCCTTTGGCATAAGGATTTATCTGATCAAAGGAAGTGCACTAAACCTTTCACCAAGGGAGCGCTCGCTGTCTGCAGATGGAGATCCCTGCTGCTGACTGAGTTAAACAGACTGCAGCAGCAGTAACAGGGGGGCTGTTAACTAGCAGCAAGAATGCTAATATGCTAATGTAAATATGCTAATCACAATTCCCACATAGGCGCCGGGATTTAGCCCGGGCAATGAGCAATTAAACAAGGGTCAGGTTTCACCTCTGGGACAGGCAGGAATGATAAACATGGCTGAAGTTGAAGCAATGTGGATTGACATAAACTGCAACGTAAACGTGTTCAGATTAAAAAGGCTTATATGAAAATAGATGTTAAAACAAATATATTGTTGACATTGCAATATATTACAGTTAGTATATCAAGGAATGAGGAACTGAGACTTAAATTATAGGGTGAAATACAGACTTAAAGGTAGTTTGATCAATTTCAGGATAAACTGATAAGATCTTTCAATGTTATTCTGGAAATGCAACATGCTACACTAACAGGCCTCATTTGGAATAGTCTGTTTTCGAAAGGATTGCACTGTATTTGTTGTAAGCCCACTACGGTGCCTGCTTCTTGTTTAAGGGTCTTTGTTTGTTAATTAAATTGGGAATTTGCTTTTGTGTCCAGTGCACTGCAGCATACATAATTTAATTTTCCATCCGTAATAACCCCCAACCCCCGCCCATGCCTGGTGTCATGGCCCTGGAACGGGTAAACTAGACTCGCTTTTGATTCGCCTGTAATTAAAGTGGACTGATGGACAATTGGTTTGGTCTAATTTCCAGGACGGCACTGGTCTTATTGTCACCTTTGAACCGCAGGGCTTGACACCAGTCTGACCCTCCCCGGGCTGAATCTACAGACGGCTGTGTCGGGGTCAGCCGGGTGGGCAGGTCATCCATACTTTGATAGGCCTTTGATTTCTTGTTTGCAGTGATTTGACAGATGTGCATTCATCAGTTTTGTTGTCACTTGAATGTCTAATGTAGCATCAGTGGCACGGGTTATGAAACAACTTGGAACAGTCACATTCTTTCTAGGCACATGCACATGCAACTTTTAACCACTTTGGCCCACCAAAAAAAGAAAAAAAAAACATATGAAAGGAGTACTTATCTGCAAAGTATTCCTAAATTGTTCCACGTTCATTTTCTTTTTAATTATGCAAAGACTCTGATTAGATCCTGCAGCTGTGGTGTTAACCTCCAGACTACAGAGGTTAAACCCTTGACTATAGAGACTCCAGAGCCGGAAGATTTTTTTTTTTTTTTTTTTTTTAATGAGAGGAGTGCTTTTACCTCAGAAACCTTCACTGTCATAAATGTACCAGCACTGCACATGGCAACAATGTTAAAGGTAGTGTTTATCTCAATCTGCTGTTCATTTCCTAAACACTGGTGCTCAATTATCATAAAGACTGGTGTTAAAATTCAAAATGCCTCATGTGGCATGAGTTGAATGTGTACAAGTTAAATGCCAAGTGCCACCCTTTTGTTTGCAATGAAAATGCCCTCACTAATAAAGGCAGCCCTTTATCTTCATTAAGGAAAACTGACCTATTTGTGTTCCCATTGTTTTGGCGGCCTCATTAAGGTCTTCATGTCAGCTCATCTCCATTCCTTGAAACCCATTGTTCAAATTGTAACTAACTTAATTGATCAATTAATTAAGCCAGTGTGGAGACCTAGAGTCTGTAACTAATTGAAATTCCTCACTTGGCACTTCTTTTATCAGTCTTTCAGAAAAAAAAATCATCAGGTTTGTGAGGTTTAGTTTTGGTATTATAAATTCACTACAGTTCCTATAAGAGAAACTGGACTTTTACAGTTATAAGATGAACCAAATTACCTGTCCTAATCTAAAACAAAAGCTTCTTTTTTAATCCTTTGGGATTTGAATGGAGTCTTATTATTTCTGTAAAAGACCCGAGAAGTTCTCACTTTTAAAATATGCTGGACAACACAGAAGTGCTTGAATTTATGAAAAGAAATCCGTCAAACTGATTTGAAATTAGGATGTAGTATTACAAATATCTATCTACAAATATGTAACACAATTTAAAACCGTGTTTAACCCTGTAGAATGCTTTCACAAAGCATAACTATGATAATTTTTAGTACATGAAAACTTAAATTGTTAAATTAATTGGGATTGATGATTGAAACATTGAAGACAGTCATGTACCGTTTATACAAGTGTAATTTACGAAAGATGTAAAACCCTGAAAATACACCTTGAAAAACCTTGAAAAGAGCATGAATTTGATTTTGTGAAAGGTGTAGGGAGCCTTTGAGTTTTTACCCAGGTACAGACATGTTATTTAAAAATGCATTTTCTGAACTAAAGTGCAATAAAAAGCTTACACGGTTTCTATTCACAATAAACCACTTCAGACATCATCTCATGACACCCTTAATGCAAATTATCTCAAGTGTCTCGGAGCTCGTCCTATTACCGCCAATGCCATGATATTGGTAATATATGCATGCACATGTCATCAGATGTTCAGTGTTTACGGTCAGAGCACACAAACACAAAGCAAGTCGCCTGGAAACAAATGAGCATTGAACAGCAATTGAGGTAATCAGCTTCCCATTGTTGAAGGCACTCATTTAAAACTCTTTCGAGGAAGACTCTTTCAATTAAAAACACCCCTGAGGGGGTTCAATCTTGATGGAGCTAAGAAATCGTATCTAAAAGTTTAATCCAAGCTATATCCAAATTCACATTAAGGTATTAAAAGAGGTTTTTATCAGCAGTTCTTGTTTGCCCAATAATTGAATAGGTAGCAGTCTATATACCTGGCCTGGCTCCAAGAGGTTTACATTGTCCCAGTTCTATATTTGGGTCTGATGTTGAAAGCAACACCAGACATGTGGCTTACGAAGGCGGTGAAATTGAAATTCACATGATGAGACAACATGAGCTGTATCATGCAGGCGCAGATTCACAGTTAATAGCTGTTTGCATCCTGACGACATGACAATGTGTTATTCCAGCGAGAGTCTCGCACAGCAACTGCACAAGAAGACAATCTGACACAAGCTGTGAAATCCTGACATATGCTGTTACACAGAGAACGTTCCCCTCACAACACTGGAATTTATTCACATCACGTGTTCCCTTATGAGTTATGTTTTATCCTGCAAAAAAAATGTTGAGATACCGTAGGTACATCTGGACAACAGCAGCGAAAACAGCTTCTCATGTGTTTGTGAAGATGAGCCCAAGGGTTAAGTGTACCAGCACAGGAAAGACATTTCTTTGAAATTAAACAGGATGAAAGAATCCTTTTGTATGGCCTTGATTTAGAGTTAGTGAGCAGCTCCCAGGGGCACAGTGATGTAACAGGATGGCTATGCATCTATAAGGCCTGCAGGCAAATGTTTAAATGTATTTTTGTTATTCATCACTAGACCAAGTTAAACAGTAGTTGGCTAAATTCGAACTCTTGCTAATGTTAACTAGCTTGGTGGAATAGCGGTTCATAAATGGCGTCTTTATTTACTTTAGTGGAAATCGTGTTTTGGTTTGATTAAGATGCCCTTTTGTCAGGTGCATTAAGTTGTAGCTAGATTCAATATTATTGATACCAATCTTGTTCATTCTGTTTTTTAAAGAAACCATAAGTAAGTTAAGATGTAGCTAACAGTAACTTGGCAAATGAGTAGTTATTATTTTTATCTTTTGACTTAGTGGAATTGAATATGATTTAATGTGACTGAGTTACTGGACAATCACACACTTGTGTTATTATTTTAGGTAGACATTAGGATAACAGAGACACATTTACCCCTGCTGCTATGGACTGCAGAAAGTCGACAGGAAAGATGAAAACACATTTTGTACGTGATTTTGTTTTTCCCTACACTTTTTAGGCTCTATGTAGGTCTACAGCAGTTATCAGGGTTCTTAACCAGCTGTCTGATACAGTGTTTTTCAGCCAGCCTGAATCTTCAAACCGTTTATATTGCTTCGATAGAAATTGTACTCTGTCTTTGTCCGTATATTCTTCCATCTGACCCTGTATAGTTGTGGATGTGGCCCTTGCGTGTTCAGTTTAAACAGCAGGGCTTAGATCCTATGTGAGTTCTGAGAAGCAGCTAGTGTGTGCGGACTGACAGCTGATTGCGCTATGGTTTAATCTTGTTAGGGATTTTCAAAAGTGCTGCGTCCACTCAGATCTGCAGATAGGAGCGCCACGCAGCCTTTGTGTGCAAAATTTCAACGCTCCCAAAAAGGGGGACAAAGGGCCCCCCTGGTGATGTCATTCCGCTGTCAGCAAGCAGGGCCTCGCTGCAGGAGAGGGGCCAGGGGACAGGACATACTGTGACCATCACTCCCACACCATCCTGACCCCCACTGAACCAATGTACCAACCCCTGGTGTGAAGTTCAAGACTGAAATCCGAGTTAGACGGAAATATCAAAATATTTCCAGCCTTGAATGGCCTAAATCCAACAAATGATGCATATGTGTCATGTTTCTATGATACATGTCACTCCAGCAAACTCAGTCGTATCCACTTACCATCAATGTCAGGAAAGTGCAGCTGCCTGTATATGTCAGGGCAGCGTCCTGTCTGCTCAAAACTGGCGGTCCAGCTACATGTGACACATTCTGCTGGAGACTTGTGTTGTGAAATAATATCTGCAACTCACACGGGTGACCAAACAGTGGCCCAAAATTGTTGTAGTATTATCACAATACAGCTGTTCCTTTATTTTATTGTGCTCTAGTTAAATGGGGTTTTAAGGGGTTTGAATGCACTTTAATGAAATGTTCTGTGGTAATTATGTTTATAGGTATAATTAGTACCCATTATTCGTGTTGTTCTGTGCCCTAACACATGTTCTTCCCTGCTTACCCTTTACTGACCTTTGACTCTACTTAACCTAAGCCTAACATACGACACAAATTGAGTTTTGGCCCCTTGGCACTTTTGTGTCTTTTTTAAG
>JAOWBC010000812.1:5418555-5443420 GCA_028566105.1 Hypoplectrus providencianus | reverse complement strand
TGTTTCCTGCACAAATCCCCCCACTGGCTGTTATAAAGAGGCCCTAATCTACGCATTTCAAGCGTTTTTAGCCATTCAAAAATTTTATGATCATAAAAACTTGCTTACGTGGCTGCACAAACACAATCCCGCCCGACAGACACGTCATTTTACTGTCGTCGTCCCCAGTCCCTCTTGATAGTAGCCGGAAGTGCCGATCGCAAACTCTAATCTGACGTCACCAGCGGGGCGTTCAAAGTCATCGTTGTAAGCAAATTGGACTTATACATTCAATGTGAGAGTAAATATGACTGAAATTTACATATGAAAATGGCATACGAAATTATAAAGCAACACTAAGTAACATAATAAATGAAAGGTAATATTTTTTAAGTAAAAGCGCTGAAATGTTATTTTCAAGTACAATACAAACATTTAATCATTGTAATATATACAATGATAAAATGTTATGGACATGGACGAAATTTTGTTTTCAGAGGTGGGGGGGACACGAGTGCCTTTAATAAAAGTCATACTCTTTCAGTTCACTATGTTTTCTAGTGCTTCTTCTTGTTGTCTAAAATGAGTTATTCATACTCAAATGATCATTTTTGGAGGTATAGAATTTGTTTAAAGGTTCATCAGTTGAAACAAAAGGGTAAAACTGTATGTTAACAGGTTGAATGAACAATTGTAAATACAGTATGTTGGTCCATGTGTCTTTGTGTGGGACCACACACGTTTGTGCTGCAATATTTTGTAAATAGCATCACTTACTGGCAAAACATAGGTCACTGTATGTTGTGAGTCATATACATGGAGTGGAAAAGTAAATCTCGTGTACCCTTCAAAACCAGACTCATAAATCTGCCAAAAGTGTCACACGTAGTTATTACAATAATAGTAATTATACTACTATTTAACAAAGGACTGTAGTACAAAAATACGTGAGGTATTTGAAGTGTTTAAAAAGTTTCTCCGGCATTTGCTGATGAGGCAGTGCATGCTATACCATGAAATGTTATCTATTGTCATTGTGCCTTTATTACAGAGGCCAGTGCTTGATGTGAGTGCGAGCCTTCCTTTCTCATTGTGGGCCGTCCCAGCAGAGATTAGGGGCCTGGACCACTGAATGGAGGCGAGAGGCAGCTCTTTTCTCCTCTGGATGCTTTCACTCATCTATGAATGAGTGTGATTCTGGGAAATGTGCCCCATGAACAGCAGAGGAAACCCCTAAATCCTGCAGAGCTCCTGAGGGGATCTGTCTTTGACAAACGACTTCCCCCGCGAGGGGAACCGAGCCCGCGGATCAGTGAGTGCCTCAAATAAAATGGGTGGAGGCGTGGTCTTATCCCCAGGCATCATGAAGCTTCTGTCCTGTTTCTTATTTCCAATCTGAAAGGAAAGGTCAATGAAAAGTGCTGCTGCAGGTAATTTATCTGCTTATACACCCTCCTATATGATATATGTTCACCATTAAGTCGTATACTCCACACACAATGGTGAAAGAGGATATTTACAGCTGTGTTAAGATGTAATATTCCCTTGTAGCAGCGTAACAGTGGAGAATAATGATACAACAAACGGTGTTTACAGTTCTGGCACATTCTCGTCTCAAAAGGTCAAACATCAAAAAGCTGCTGAATGAGTGACACTGACAGATGCTGTCAATCCTAGTGGGGGTTATACTGCCGGTGCTTAGCGCAGGGGCGGGGGGCTCAGGACGGGAACAGACAGCTGAGTGGGCCCGATGCTCTCCAGAGCCCGAGCAGCTGAGACCAGGAGGGCCTGTGCAGGCAGCAGAGAGCGGCCTCTGGGACCTTTTTGATGAGGAAAGCCTGTTGAGGAAAGGAGATGAAGTCTGTCTGCACACTTAGAGCCGTTCCTTAAGCTGAGCGGAAGCCATTACCCAAATCTCCGCAGAGTTGACAAAAAGCTGAGCGCAGTAAAACTGGCTTACAGGCACTCAGCTAACAGACAGCTGTGCTCAAAATAGAAAAAGAAACGTTTGTACTGTATCTAGAACAAACAATGCACAACTGCTGCACATTATCACAAACAGCTATTTCACCCGTTCAACGGTTTGCATCCAGCAGTTGTGCTATCTGCAGCAACAAGCATGGTCAGATTAGACACACTGCGGCCGCGGGTACCTGACTCGGTGCATTTCAGTTCAACAGTCTAACAACATACATTCAATTCAGGGAAAGCGTTCACCGTGAGGACCTCCTGCTCTCTGAGACAAAAAAAAATCTTTCTGACTGATTTCCAGAGTCAGGAATGCTAAAAGCTCTAAGACATACTTCATGGTTGGGCATCAAAGGATCTTTGGGGTACTCGAATGCTCAAGCTTTCATCTCCACTCTGCTGGTTAAGTAAGCACTGAGTGAATGATGGGAACACTTCGCGCAGGGAGGAAAGGAAAGGGCTTGATGTACTGGAGCTCAATTTTTTTATGAATTTAGCATGAGAAAAAAACACAAGAAATTACTTCAGCTGAAGCCAAAATGTTTCCTCTCTGAAGCATTCCCTTGATAGGAATAATAACACCAGTATGTTACACCTACAAATAACCCTCTCAGGACAGCTTGGAGCACCACAGGTAGCGTGGGATGTAAGTGATCTGAGTAGGGCCTCCCTGCAAACCTGACCACCTCCACACAATAACTCACTGAGGGTCAAGTTGAGCACTCAATGATGTGCTCAGTTACTCTCCCACCGCAGAACATGACCTCTCCCGGCCAGGATCGCTCCGCTGGGCCCACTGTCCTTCCTCCTGATAGCTATCTGAGCAGCGACATCTGTTTTTCAGCCTTTTATTTACTAAACTTGGACAGGAGCAGATCCCAGGACTCCCAGGAGGCTCCTGTTGGGTGTAAAGGGCACTTCAGCATCCATAATCCATAAAGTAAGGCATGTTAGACATGAGTGAGCGCTTTAAGGATCTTTAGATGAGGTTGTCATATGGCGTGTTGTAAATCATTAGGAACACCTTCTCTTTTTACAACACGCTCATCTTAATATTAAGGCAAACATAAACAAGGGAGTTATTATGTTTATACCAAAATGTTTTGTGGCAATACATGATAATGTTGTCTTAATGGATTAAAGAAAAAAAAAGCTCTCCTATCTAATTAACTGAATAGCAGCCATAGTTTGTTGTAGTTGTGGTATATTAGCAACATAAACTTGTAGTGGCTACGTTCTGCTGTAACAGACGTTGCTCTGAGCATTTTTTAGGCTAGTAAAATGGGATAGGATCACTTGATACACCATATGCACTCAAGGAATGTTTAATATCGGATCAGGAGTTTGCATTAACAACAACAACAACAATAACATTTAACATACCGTATTTTCCGCACGATAGGGCGCACTGGATTATAAGGCGCAGTGTCAATGAATGGTCTATTTTCGATCTTTTTTCATATATAAGGCGCATGAAGCAAAACTAGACAGTTCTACTAAACTTTAGCTCAGTGGTTTACTCGCAAGCCTTCCAAGCCAGCGACCGGGTTCGATCCCCGAGTCGGCCCTAACAGTTTCACTCCAGAACAATATATAAGGCGCTCCGGATTATAAGGCGCACCTTCGTTTTTTGAGAAAATGTAAGGCTTTTAAGTGCGCCTTATAGTCCGGAAAATACGGTAAGTTACAGCAAGTCCAAGTCCAACTTTCTTCAGTAATAGGCTTTCTGGCTACAATATCCAGAAGTGTGGAGATGTAATTGTGCATGTGCAAACTGGAAGCTCTTTTTCTTAAGTTCTGTAACTGTCTCTTTAGTGTTGCTGTTTAATTCCTTTATTTTTGCATTGATACCAATGCCCTAGTGAGAGCAATGAACTTTGTAACCAATAGTGGGATTACAGTATTGCCACATTCCTTTGGGCCCACAAAGACATTTTCCCAGACTTACATTGGAAAAGAGTCATCATGTTTGAGCATCACAAACTTTGTAGAGTTAATGTGTTCAGGAGGACAATACAATAGATACACCTGCAGAAACTGTGACAGGGTAGTGGAATATATTTAGGAAAGATCAATCATGGTTAAAGCTTTTATCCCCTCATGATTTTCCTTATTAAATCTAAACATTTAGTAAAGAATGTGGAAAATTAGGACAGTCCAAAACATTACCAGGACTTTTTGCCTTTGACCCATTTACTGGAAGCAGATGCGTCATGTCTGAATCATTGCTATTATCAGGAGAATCATCATATACTACAGATTGAGATTGTGACGTCTTTGTTGCAACATAAAACAAGTATGATCCGTATGCGGGTCTGGGGGGAAAGATAAGTGAAAATACTTCAGACTATTTGCACTGAAATGAAAACAAAAAAAATAAATACCATAATAAAATCCCATTTTCAAGAAATTTTCAGAAATGCTTGTATTTTTTGCTAACAGAAATAAAGCAACAGTTTTTGTGCCTGGTAACAGCCAATCTTAGCACTTAACATTGCTTCCAAGGATGAAGAGCCTGCCATGGTGGACCATCTGGACACTGGACGTTTCACTACTCAGAGGTGAGGGATCGTTTTTGGGGGATGCATACTAAAGAGGGACGGGATGATGCAAGATATTTCATTTGGTGAAAGTGAGTTGGTCTTCACCATGGTACAGTCCTTGCAGTTAAACCTGTTTTATCAGTAGAGAAGGTTAATATAGTTGAAAATGCAGTCTCCTGTCCCTCTGAACTGAATGTCTTTGGAGTGTGGGAAATGGGATCAAAACCTGCAAAAAAAAAAAAAAAAATCCAGGAATTGAACCTTGGACCTCCCTGCTAACGAGCGTTCAGCCCCGGCGGGGATGAGAATGAATAATAAATCCTGAACTTCAGAAAGGTGCAGAGACAAGAGTCCCGTAGGGGAACAAATGGTCCATCAAAGTCCTGTCATCCCTCTCTGACGTGACCATGGAGGGCCAGTAATGCGTAACCAAAGCCATCTCTCGGACCGTGCCATAAGATAATGAGCGGAGGTGATCAGGCTGCAGGATAAGGGTGACAAACTCTGATGTGGCAACACCGTCTGTTAGAGTAAGGGAAGCGTGTTGTTTTCAAAACAGGAACACAGGTGGTTACTCATGGCTGCATGCATGTTCAAATGATACACAAAACAGTTGGGTTTGGGGAACGTCTCACCTTCAGGAAAACCGTCCAGGTAAACAGTTGTTTCAGGTGAACATTGTGTGGTGTTCTTTGCCTTAAAAACACAAACACAGTGACGTGGCTGTTAAAGAAGCATCTGCACTGTGATGTATTGAGAAGTGAAACAGAATATGTGAGCATGTGTTGAAAAAGGATTTGATCACAGGAACAGGAAACACGTGACGGGGAGAAATTTATAGTATAAGTTTTAATGCTACTAATCTGTTACTAAATGCTTAATACGGCTTCTTAATTGATGGATTTTTGGTCCAGATTCTCTGCAGCCCTTTCCCAAAAGCTCAGAGGTCACACGGTCCAATTTGTCAAGAAAAAAGTTTTATACAACCTGCTGCCCTGTCTAAATATTGTTTTTCCATACAATGAGACATTGTGTCCCATGTGAAATAAATACTTGACATGTATCTTGTCAGCATATGTTAGAGTCCATAACAATGTTTAATGTTTTATAGCTAATGTTTAAAAACTTTTTTTTTATAACCCTAACCATGATCATCCTAATCCTAACCAAGTAGCCTAGTTGTGTTATGAGTCGACGATAATCTATTGTTATGTCCTTTTTGAAGAATCTCATAGAAAAGCTTCAATCAAGATTCTAAAGTTTGTGTCTAAAGGTTGTGGGTCTTGCCCCTTGTCCTGAAAGAGTTAATTGGTTGTGGAGACATCTTGGCCAAATAACTTTTAATATAGTGAAAATTAGACTCACTTCTTTGTGAAAAATAGCCAGTTTGCAACCTATGTTTCTTCTTCTGTTTACTGGCATATTACAGTCATGCATCAACCATTGCACCATCTCCTGATGGAAATACACCGTAGCCCGGTTTATTCACTCACCATCACAACCATTGAAAGGCCTTACTTTGATTTCCTCTTTTTGTGATATTTCAAAGGTTTGCTAAAAATTAGCTTCACAATTGAATACAAACACAGTTTCTGAGGCCCAAATGTAATTAAAGTACAATGAATAATGAATGCACATCACACCAGAAGAAGTTTGAAAAAGTATTTATTTGACCTTACTGTGTTTTCAGGAGAGTAGAAGTGATGCCACCTTGAGAAACAATCCCACAACATCAGGGCGGCAGCTAAATGGGATGGAAAAAGGACGACTCAATGAAGAGCATTTATTTTCAGGGGGATGTGACAGAGTGTCCGGAATTAAATGCAAATATTTACCTGCAGCCCCGCACTTCGATTAAAAACTGGAGTCACTCTCCTCTGCAGGGATGAGCAGGTCAAGGAGAGTGAGCGAGCAGACACGCCGGCCGAGCTGCTGCTGATGTCTTTTAGGCCGATGGGCGGCTCACGGATCCGGGCAGCGGTGAGGGGAGATCTGTCTGACTTTAGTGTGAATAAAACATGCCGTGGCATGTTGGTAGCGACGATCGAGGAGGCCCCTTGCATTATTCATGTGGAGTAGCAGGAGAGGGTGGTGGTTGGCGGGGGGTTGTTGAGGAGGGGGGTTGCAAAAGAGGAAGGAGGAGGAAAGGGGGGGGTGCTCTGCAGGGGCATGTGAAGGTGTTAGGGTGTTGCCAGGCTGTAAAGACCAGGGAAGGTCGTCCACCCAGCAACTGGGCTCGGTCAGTTATCATCACCCTGAGGCCGCTCTCACGTGATCACCTCCTCAATACTGCACTGTGATAAATGTTTCTATAGCCTGAACATCAAACTGGACTTCTAATAATGTAAAGCATACATTTAATCTACAAAACGTGTGCAAAAAAAATCTCCAGCATCATCAGACGCTAATTGATTTAACAGCAAATCAATACTGGTGTTATGTTTTAAATCTTTAAACTGCACGCTCTGATGGCCCAGAGGGTGATGGGGATGGATGTTGGTGTCTTCGGCAGCAGTGGTGTTATCCTCGGCCCCACTAACCCCAGAGACGGGGTTCTCCCATAAGAGCTGAATCAGTGTTTTCCCTCTGCAGAGAAGAGCGCAGGAAATGTGTTCCAGTCAGCAGCTCTTCTTCCAGTCAGGGAGAGGCCGACAGACAGAGCTGCGAGCCAAAGCTGATGCTACTGCACCACCTGCAGGCTCACAACCAGACCGAATGTGTCTGTGGGTGTGGATGAGTCAAAGATGATCTTGACATTGGGAAGTTGATCCCCTAAAATAGGATAATAGGAAATAAATCTAAAAAAAAACATGCATGATTATTTTTTCTCTGGGTGTGACATTAATTGTCTGCTGCAGAAGATTGGGAAATAAAACGATCTCATTTAGAGGAGAGGGAAAGGACTTCTTCTACTTGCATGTTGGATACAAATAGCTGCAGCTGTAGTTGCTGGTGCATGTGACACACCCTGCAGAGTAATAGGTCAGTGATGAGAGTGCTGCGCTGCACACTGCAACGTTTGTGCATCTCACTCCTAAAATCCTGTCATGAAATCAGGTGAGATTACTGAACTTCTACATGCTTGATGTTGCTGATTTATCTGCCATTAGTGGCATTTATTCTCTTATTTCACAAAAATGGGACTCTTAAAAGAAAAAGCGCTGGTAATAAGTGCATTAGTAATTCATAGTCCCACGTGCAAAATCTGCCCACCTCAAAGTCTTATTTAAGCCGTGCATCTTGAACAGCGCCCTTTCTAGGAATGTAAGATAACCCTGCACACTGGCACCGAGGCTGGAGGTGGAGAGGAACAGTGGAACTGGTGCCAACGGGGCTTGATTACAGTAATGTGAACGCTCAGTAGCAGCTGGAGCTTCTCAGCTAAAGTCAGCAGCAGCACTGCACCGGCTGACACACCCCTCCCTGCTCCCAACACACACACACACACACACACACACACACACACACACACACACACAGACACACTGCCTGGTTTCAATATAAATTCAATATAAATACACTCTGTCAGTCTTTGGAGGGAAACACTGTAGGGACAAAAGAGAGTATCACTGACATAATCTATGATTTTGAAGATATAATCAGTGACATTTTCAAATCAATAAATCTGATTTCCACTCCTCCTCCGGTCAAACAGAATATATTGATTGTTTTAGTGTGCACTTTGTGAGGAAAATAAACAGAAAGACTGAAAGGAGAGACTTTGTTTTCCTGTTGATTCCACAGAAGACATGAATAATTGCTCTGTGATCTTAATTCTGTCACAACTGCATTCTTGTGATCATTAAATATTGTTTTGTTGCCATGTCAACATAACATCAAAGCATTTCCGAAATCATGTGAATGCCAGAAAACAAACGAGTAACATTACAAACAAGGCAAGACATCTCAGGACGTCTTACAGCAAATAAAGTTAAAAGCAGAATTTCATGTGCCACACAGGCAGAAAAGCAACATATTATAGGATGTCCAAAACTTGAAAAACACACAATAGCATATTGAAAAATAAAAAATGTCACAAAATGCTTAAAATGGTCTTAAAAGGATACATATCACACTAGGTTTCAAAGTGTTATCTGTCCATAAATGACAGAAAAATACCATGTTTTAGGATGTCAAATAATTGATAAATGTCATACTATAGTATGTCGAAAAAATAAAAGAAACACGTGTTTTTAAAACTCTCATTTTACTCTGGTCATTAACTTCATAGTATATATTGTACAAAAATGGCAGAAAAACACCAAGTTCCAGGATGCCCCAAAAACTGAAAAAAATGCCATACTTAAAGTATGTCAAGTTCAAATATGAATTAAAATAAAAAAACACTACATTAAATTTAAAAAGTGTGAGTATGTGGACCATGCTTATATTATGGTATGCACAAAATTAAAAAGTACAAAAAACACCCTGTTGTAGTTTTGTATGCCTTCAGATATTTGACTTCCTGTAACCACAATTTGAAACTATTTCGCCACGTTTGTGATCAGGACAAGCAGTGAAACAGTGACCTGGTGAGACCACAGCAGCAGATTTGCCGCTCATCTGGAAGCTGTGGCGTTCTCTCGGATATTACTCAGTGACAGGATGGCTGGAGACAAGCCTCCACTGTGGAGACTGTAACCACAGTTGCACAGTCATCAGGACTCAGAACAAGATTTATGGTCCTACAGAAAGACAGAAAACGGTCGACTCCCTTCAGGACCTCCGTCTGAGGAAATTGCAATAGGCAGGGTGAATCAAAACTGCGGGTGGAGGTGAATGTGGGCACGACAGTTCTGTGTACGTGAACAAAAAACTCTTCATGTCCAAGTCAGATTTGAGGTTATTCTTAGTTTAGGATCAGAAACTTTGGTTTTGACGACCCCCTTAAAAGTGGAAAGAAAAATGTGTGAATAGAAGGACAAACAGGTGTTATTCAGTATCAGGATTTTTTTCCAAATAGTCATTATTTGTAACTATTGTGTATAAAATGTAATTGATATATTTATTCATTATTATTTATAATTATTTATAAGCAAGTAAAATACTGGAGACTCTAAGTGCTCACTATGTTCTGTACCTTCGTTCAATATAATTTAAATTTAAAAAAAAAAAAGGAAAAATTTTTTTTTAATGCAACATGTGATTGGCCCATATGATAGAGCTGGGTATCAGTTAAAATGATTATGACAACAGAATCAATACCAGTAATGGAAAAATGATACAGATATGATGGCGTAATGTGTCAAAATCACGGTGATGGAGAGGAGTAGTGGCATTTTACGCAACTGAATACTTCCACCACATGATACGAATCCTATTAAGTACAACAAAAGGTATCAAATTAGGTTCTCTGTTGGTATCAGTATCACTATACAGTATCACTCAACCTGTATGTATGTTTTTTTTTAAAAGGAAGTTAAGGTCACTAAGTTTCTGTAAGAAAAAAAGTAAGCAAAACAAAGCTTAGAGTGAAATCTACATCTTGTGTGCAATGTTGCCAAAAATAAAGCTGTTAGAATAACTAGAATCTGTAAAAAACATTAAATACTGCATTCTGCAGCAACACTGTGAAGCTGTGATTGATTCTGTTGACATGAACGGTCACAGGACAAGTATTTACTGAAAATCAGATACAACTGATGGCTGCTTACACAGAGCTGAGGGGAGAGGACAGGAGAGGTTGCAGGTAGAAATAGAATATTTCTAACACTTTTGGGGACTTGGAAAAGTATTGTATATGTAAAAATCCTATATAAACCCTAGATAAGTGTTTTCGTATAGTATAGTATAGTATAGTATAGTATAGTATAGTATAGTATGGTATAGTATAGTATTGTTATTAATTCCATTTTGTTCCAATAATTTATCAGATAAATTCCACCTTGGGTTTTGTCTATTTTATGATTAATGTCCTTTTCATTGTCCTTTTGTCCTGAAACACCTTGAAGTTTACAGGCTAAAAACCAGGATTGTCCCCTCCTCCACTGTGATTGGACAGCTGGGTATTAATTAAGTGACGCGTTGCATTTTCACAAAGTTGATGTTTTTTTTTCCAACCGCATCAAAATGAAAAAGCCCAATTCTAAGCCAAAAAGAGACGCTCAGTACCTTGTCACACTACTGCCTTTTTTAGAAGGCAAAGAATTCCAAAGATATGCCATCATAACATTTTAACAAAAGCCTTAAACTCAAAATCTCCTTTTAAGAAAAACAGTTTTTCAGCGTGTAACCAGATGTTTGTGAGCACTAGTGCACTAAAACACATATTTCTTGGTGTAAAACGTCTACTTTCTTTGACAGTATTTTAGAGGAACTCTCACTGACATGTGGCAATACTTTCACTGACTCTTAGTTCCTGATAAAGCACTGACGCTTTGCCCAAGCAAATGGTGCTATCTGCCCAACGGACAGAGATTACAGCACTCTTGGTTCAGTTCTGCTGGCGTGAAACATGATCCTCAATGAGCCGTTAATGTTTTGACACGACTGATTAACTAAGACTCCCCCGATTAAAGCAACGTGCAGAAGGAAGTGGGATTTTTTGAGGGAGGGGGGACGGCGGTGGGGGTCTACATCTGTGACAGTGTGTTTGTGTGAAGAGGTGGTGGGTGAGGGTGGCGGGGTGGTCTCAGAGGATAGCCGTTGTCTTTCTCAGAAAAGTGAACTTGTCTCACCCAAGAGACAGATGAGCAATGTGTTAGGGCCTTGTGGTTTATGGACAGAACGCAGTTCTCAGGCTGCTGGGGTTTTTTACTGGAATAGAAGAAGAAACTCTTTACTCAGAAATAACTGACAGTTGTGCCCGTTCACTGTGGCACACACTGTAATAGTCCAAATGTCAAACTGTCGACACATCAGTCAAACGGGAGAGAAGGCCTCATTATGTAAGAAGAGGCCGATTTTTTTCCTCCAAAGACACAAAACTCTCTGTGTCGTTCAATGAAATATATCTACACATCAGCTCCTTTTCCTGTGTGAGATGTGACAACGTATGACAAGCAGTGACAACTGTCCTGCAGCCCTCGAGGCGGCCGGGGTCATAAGACAAAGATGTTATCTGCGAGGTGTTACTAGCATCGTAATTCACTTCCTCCCAATTATGTTCCTCTGTCAGGGTGTGTGGAGGTCAGAGTGAAACATTTGTGTGAGGAAAGATGCAAGAAGTTCACAAGAATCGCCTAGTTTTCTGTTGAACATAAGATCTGACCAGAAAAAAAGAGGAAATTAAGCCAGTACAACGCTCCATAAGGCTATATTAAAGGATATTTATTGCAGTGGGGTTGTATAAAGTAATTATCCCTAGTCAGTGTATTGCCAACAGTAAATGGAGGTTGAAACTCCACCAGTTTGTAGAAACAGGCAGGAATGACAACACAGGAGCTAACAGCAGCTAAATGTGTTTTAGCCACCTTCAAGTGTAAGTTTAAGAACAGAAAGCTCTTTTTATGATTTGAAAGCCAAAATTGATCCGCCCGTCAAAGATGCCAGACTCCACCGACAAAAACAGTTATTTTCCTCACAGAGCATGGAAACTGTGGGGCTGAGGCTGCCACGATTGGTTGGTTTATATTTGATTTTGTGCAAATGTGGAACTTTAGTGAATTCAAACTTACTCTTAAAATATAAATACAAAAATCACACAAAAACAAACTCAAAAACAAACTAAAAAAAAAAACCAATCGAGGCAGCTGTAAAAACAGGAACCTGTGAGGCAAAATTACTGTTTTCAATGGAGTCCGGTGACTTTAAAGAGAGCATTGTTAAGAACGTAAACATGGCAATTTGACTGCAAAACGAAGCAAATAAAATACTCTCTGATTCTGTATACTGATTTCTGATACTGATTTTTAGGGAGCTGAAATACATTTTGCCTCTGACCACAGCAGTGCCTTGCTTAACTCCTTCCTGTTAGCCAAACTGGGGGCTGCTGCCTAAGTGCTGCAGGTAAAACACTCACTTTGGATAAGTATGTCATAAAACCCCACTGAGAAACAAATCCAAACTTCTCTTTGAAGGTTTACAGCTTTGATGAATGCATACTTTTTGAGGAAGTAATTTTTCTCACAAATTGAATATGATTAACATTATATTTGACATATAAGGGTTGATTCTTGACCTGGGAACCAGCCTTATGAAACAACAAAAACAAAAACTCAGTCTTCTTGTGGCCTCCATCGGCAGATTTAGATGGTTGTAAATGAGAAAAAATGTTTAAAAAAGTGTACATATGGGTTGTCAAATTAAGGTGAAAAACCAGAATGGAGCAACACAACAAATCCAGACGCTTCCATGAGGGTCACAGAATGGTTAATGAGTATGAAAAAGGTATGATTAATATGCACAGTAACACACGGTAACAGAACAAGGTGCACCTTCCCAAATGGGTCAATGCAGAAAAAGCTGAAACACATCATAAATATGTTGGATTTGTGCACGAATGCAGGTGCAAACAGACAACCAGGTGACTCCTAATTGCTACATGTTTCATGCTTGCTGCTCTTAGTGCATTTGGGCATTAAATTTGTTGCTTTACCTCCTGTTTTTCAATGAACCAAAACCTCAGTACAATAAAATAACAAAAACAGTCAAATAAGTACTCAGATTTACTACTAAATTTAATGTAGGGCTCATTTTAAGTATTTTATATACTATCACAAGGTTAAATAATAAAAAATAAAAAAATAGAACAGCCTAGTGCAAGTTCCTCAAAAGTTTGTTTAAACTTCACAAAGACAGCCTGATTATTTTATAAGATACTAAGTCAAATGTTTTATTATTTGTCTACATGCTTCTGTAGTAAAGTGCAGTTTTGTGTGTGTGTGTGTGTGTGTGTGTGTGTGTGTGTGTGTGTGTGTGGTGTTCTTTTAGAGTTTTCACATGACATTTTCAGGTGTGATGAAGGACAGGCTGACTGCCCTGCCACAGAAAGCGTTCATTCATCTGGACATCAGAGCTGCCGTCTCCGCCTGCAGCAGCTGATGGTGCAGGATGAGCCAGAGCCTCTGCATCAAGGGTCACGGTGGGAGACCAGAACAAGGTTACCGCTGCCTGCTGAGAAGTTGCACACTGACGAACAAGCAGCTTCTCTGAGAGAGTTGCATCCTATCCAACATTCACTGCATTCATTAAAAAGAAAAAAAAAAAAAAAGCCTGAAACACAGGACATGGGGGCAGCACTTTCCCGCATTTTACCACTCTCTCCCTCAAGGACTCTAAAACCCACCCAAGATTAAACCACTTTATTTCCTCCCTCCCATTTCCTTCCTCTTCCATGTCTGTTAGTGCAGTGATGCTGCAGAGGACACACCCATCCTCACTCTGCTGCCGCCGCTGTCTTTGACCCTGAGAAGTTCTCCAACGCACTGCTGATAATGCTGCAGTGCCCACCCAAGAGTGGCCCCCTTCTCACTCTAAAGCACCACAGAAAGCAGCAGAAAAAAAAACACTGAAAACTGAAAGGTTAGTGGACTGAAAGTGAACTGAAAGGATATTTCTTTTTTTCCTTCAGCGAAGGACAAGTTAAAGGAGAAAAGGACGGAGAAATGGATCCAGAAAAGCTTTCTGAAAATGAAAGGGAGATGACCAGTTGTCACTGATATCATAAAAGGATGTTTCTTAATGAGCCATTAAAACAGGAGACATAAAATGGTCAAGAGATAAAAAGAGCTCAGATATAGAAGCACATTCAGCACATGTGACAGGGACAAATGGTTAAATGGATATTTTTATTCATCTAAATAAAAAAACAACACTTTCCCTGTGTCCTCTAATAAAACTGGAGTGAATTGATCCTGTCTTGTTCATGCCCACTCATTACTGCTTAATGGAACAGAACAACTTTTTGAAAGATACATTTATTGGCCGCGATCGTTGGATGAGATGTTGATATTGCTGATATCATTAGAAGCTTAAAGGTGCTACAGTGCGTAATGTAAAACTATTCCTAGTTAGCTGAAGTTATTTCAAAGAAAATAAACTGCCTTGTGTGTTGAATCAAGCTGTGAGATCTAAAGCGTTCTTCCTCACTTCCTGTGTAGTGGTTGAGCATGAGAAACTGTATTTTGTTACTTTTCACGTGAGAAAAAAAAACCTTTGCAACAACCATCCGGAGACGAGGATACGAGATAAGGGATCAGACGTGACAAGGCGGGTTGTAGAAAACAAGAGTTCTCCTTTTAATTTCTCCAGCCACAACTTACTGTCCATTTACAGTACAGACTCCCAATTTTAATTTGATTTTTGCACACGTCACAGTTTAAAGTTTTTCAAATGAAAAATACAACACAACTATGAAAAAAAGACATATGCACAAATTAAAACCTATAAAAAATATAAAAACAGTACTCTTAAATCTCATTTCGACAAGTACCATTTCAATAACAAAACATTTAATAATGCACAATAGAGCAGACAAATTAAACTGAACCATTAGGTTGTTTTTTTTTAAATAGAAGGAACAGACATCATTTTCATCATGCAGAGGATGTAATATTAAATAACGAATCAAACAAAAATAATATATACTTCTCTATATATCTCTCTCTCTTTTTAAATTTTCAAGTCAAAGCACTCCCGTCCCTTCTGTGGGGGAAAACAAGTCTAAAAACACCAGAGGATCCACAATGCTTTCATTAGCTGCCATTGTCGCATGGCCTTTTATCGAAAACATCAGCAACATCTTTTTGGCACAGAAAAAGACGTTCATAATGGCAGTAGCATTTTGCATTATAAAAGAGGGCGGAGCTGTTGCTCTGTTTCCATTATTAAAAAAAAAAAGCAAAGAAAAAAAAAAAAAAACAACATTCTGTGCACCGACATCAGTCAGGAGAGTGGCGTCTCCCCCAGCAGGGTGTGAGGCAAGCAGTTGTAGCAGCTCAGTCCTACTGCAGCATGCTCTTGATAGTCTTGTTGGTTGATTCATCATTCAGATGCTTAGTTGTGTACCTGCAGGTGAGGAAATCAAACGCATCACAGACCAGATCATATTTACCTGCACATCCAGAGGTGGATGAAACATACTGATCATTGACTTAAGGGGACATTCCACCTTCCAAATGGCCAATTACTTGAATTTATTGAGGACATTTTTTACCCTTGTATGCTTAAAGGTACATCCCTTCCACAGCTCTTCAAATTTTTTAAGTAAATGTTTTACTTTTTAATGGTTTGGGTTGAAATCTGTACCTAGCATCCAAGAAACCTTAAAGTTAATCTGCAACATGTCATTATTTGTTCTCATTAGAATTAACAAATAAATACTTTTTAATTCAAACAAAGAAAAAAAATCTTTTTTTTTTTAAATATTTTTATAATATTTATGTTTGGATAAGTGGTTAAGAACAACTGGTGGATAGATGGTTGTATCCACTAGATTTCCCTTTTTATTTTTTTACACTCAATTTGATTTACAAGAATTTTGATGAATCCAAACTAACTTTTTCAAACAACAAAATCACCCAATAATGTAAACAAACTCAATGATCAAGGCAGCAGCAGACTAGAAACTACCATGTCCTGCGAATTCTAATGACAGTCTAGTGACATTGAAGAGAGGATAGATAACATATCAGTTAATTTCTCTGCTGGAAAAAGGGCTGTTCGCTGGCAATGCGGAGCCGGGAAAATATTCTTCATAACGTGTACTCTGAAACACTTTTTGACACTAAAATACTCCCACCCGCTTTGAAAACTGGGGCTTTGCCAACCGCCATGTAGGAAATACAATAATTACCTCACACAACGCCACTTTATTAAATGTGATGTGCCCCTTTAATGGGAGGAAAATAAACGTCTTCTACTGAAATTTTTATATTAATTTTGTTATTATTGGAAAATTAGACTTCTTTGGGCGCCAATCTGTTGAGAACTATTAGGTAAACCTATAATTATGTATTTTCTAGTAATTACGTATCTAAATTGGTTTCTGATTAAAATCTTATTCTTAACTAGTAGCTAGAGCTGTCAGATAATAATTGATAAATGTTATTAGGTAAAAACTACATTCCAATACTTGAATAAAACGTAATCCATTACATTCCACTATCTGCATTATTGTGCCTCCTCTGTCGGATGAGAGGTGAACCTACTGGAAATCTGGCGACTTCTGCATACGAGTGACCTTCTGTGGCTGGGAAGCAGTGTCGAGCCTCGGGCGCGTTACAGAGAGATACAGATGTGAGGTCGCGACAGAAATGGCCCCATCATCTTGAACAGCTGTGAGCGTTAGGCGAGCCGCGGAAAAAATTTGGGAGACTGCGAGGGGAGGAGTGGGTGAGGGGGGACAAGGTGTCAGAAGTAATCGGCCTTTCTGGAGAGGCTTCGACACCCAGCCCAGATCTGGCACAGAGCGCTCACAGCTGACCGAGTCCCTGCTGGACTGAGCGGAGAGTGAGTCACCGAGGTCCGTCTGCTGCTCGCGAACGGGCGGCAACATCATTCAGCTCACAGCGTGAGCAGCCTGCTGCTTTTCAATGGAGCCACAAGTGTAGCTACAATCACATTTCATGCTGGGCTGCAGGGGGAAAAACTCAATTTGATTTCAACATGAGCTTACCTGAGAGCGTTGAGGAGGCCTTCGACGCTGTTCGGAGGCTGATCTTTGAGGACTTTGATGCAGCCTTTCATCTGTGGACAAGAGACACACTGTTAGCTTCACACGGCCAGCTGTGAAGTGGACAGCAGGGCCATATTTACTCCAGGACCGATCTCAAGCACAATACCAAATATTTTACCAGAGTATTTCTATTTATGTTACTTTACACCTCTGCTTTACTTCATTTATCTGACAGATTAAGTTACTTTAATTCACATTTTTTTTTTTATCCCTTTTCTTCCAACTACAAACTTAAAGATTCAAGTAGCTACAAGGTGTTTCAAACTGGTTATGAAACATTTTTAATCTGATCCTAATGCAACAACATTTTTCTGATCTGAACATTCTTCCACCAAGCGAGAGCGTTCTCACATCGATTTTGGACGACTTGGCGAAAGCGCCAACAGGATGGACGTAGTCGTACAGGATGATGACTCCGACCATCACCCGGAGGCAGAAGGACACCGTCTCCTCACTGGTGAACCGGCTGCGGTACTCTCTGCAAGGACACCAAGTGGTTAGAGGAATGACTGTCAAAGGGATGAGGTGGGGCAGCAGGAGGTCACTCACGGTGTTTCCAGCATGACTTTACACACACTCGCCATCGTGCTTAAGCAGTCCGTCGTGTTCTCGATGGGCAGGTTCTTGTTCTGACACAAACAGAAAAAGTTCAATATGTTATTTTAACATGTTCTTATTCTAGAAACTTAAACTGTATTGTTCCATTTTTGGTCTGATTCTTAATCTAGTTATTTATTATTATTAATTTGTATTGTTTTGTGTTTGTTTGTATTATGTGGTTGGTTTGAAAACACTTCATAATTTAATATATGAGTCCTCCTTTCAGTCTCACCTCTGATACAAACTTTGTTGTCCCATCACTTAATGTCTTCAGCATGGGCGTGGCATCGGCGTAGAACAGAGATATCCGATTAGCCAGTTCATTGTTGACTTCATTCTCACCCTCAGCCTGAGAATCATGACATATAATAACATATTTAGCATCATTAATGCAGGAAAGCATACATTTTCTACTTTCATGTTTCTAAAATGTTAGAAGTTTGTTTTAACATTCAATTTTTTGAATGAATTTTTTTGACTGCTGGTTGGAAACAATTTACTACTGAAAGACTTCATTCTATGCAATTTTCTCTAATCACTTTAAATTGATGATGTTTTTATGTTAAATCTCTACCTGAAGAGCATGAAAAGGAGACATAGTAAAAAAAAATATCCAAGACAACAAAACATTATTTCCAAGTCAGTGCAGATTGATATGTTTACAGAAATATATCTTTCTATGAGACAGATTAAACATATCTGAACTGCTGTAGAAACATCTGGTGCTGCTTTTTACCATGAAAATTCTGGGATTAAAATATAAAAAGAGCTAATTTTATTTAAAACCTTTAAAGGAAGCATGAAACATAGATCTGGTAACATTAGAAGTTTTGTTTGGCATCCCACCATGTTGTCATGCAGCTCTAATAGATTGCACATTAAAGGAATTTAATGAAATCAAATGAGAGAGGCTGATATGAACCCGCTCACCGAGCCCTGCTGCTGCTCCTCCCGGTTCCCCAGCTGATAACACATCCCGCTGCTTTATAGTTTCAGACTGAACGAGACACTGAAAACACCTGGCGGCTAACAAAAGAACAAGGTGTCTCTTGTTCTAAATTTGTCTGCATATTTAAATATTAAGATCGTTTCCTGCCTTTATTTTGCGAGGATGCTGACAGAATAGGGATAATCTCCCCAAAATTTCAAACCAATTCATGTTTTAAGAAACTCTGACATATGAGCTCAAAGACTTTGTTACCGCCGGGACAGATGCGTTTCATCTCAGATGTCTGAATGATTCAGTTGTCTGAGCGGTGACTCAAACACGGCGGCTGCTGCTGCGAGAGGACGGCAGCCTGAGCGTCTTTCAGCGGTGACAGGTCCTAACGACAACTTGTCTGGGCCCATTTGCCTAATGGCACATTCTGGTTTTGCAGAATAAAATCTCCTGTCAGGCGGTCAACACTAAGAGCAGCTCATTCTGTGCACGGAAACACTGAAATCTCCCCGTTTCCTGCATTAAAGTATCTTTTAAATGTCCTTGAAGCTGCTGAATAAAGATGTATATCTGGTGAAGTGCAGCATGCATGATATGGGAGAGTGGATGTGTCCTTGAATTTCATGTGAACGCTATTGTCTGCAATCAATACAGGAAACATCAAACACTTTAATCGTACCCAGTGAGCTGCTTCAGTTTTTTTTTTATGGCACTTTGAACACAAATAATAGATTAACTCCAGGTACACGGGCAGGTCTCTGACTTTCACGTCGCTAATTTGGTCCACATTAAAAGAAAAGATTGTCGGAGCTGTAAACATGAAGGCATTTGGAAAGTTTTGTGGGTGTCACCTTGCGTCTCAGTTTAAATGCATTAATCTTAAAAAAAAATTGTCTTGGGTGTCATCTACTGTAGCAGCCTCCACATTAATCTGGAGTTAAGTGTGTCATCTCTGGAGGATTTGAGCCTATGTAGCTGATTTGGGATCAGTTTCTGCCGCCACGCGCCGCTGCCCAACACTCCCTGAAGCTCCCCGCGGGGATCAGTCTTCTTGTTGCGAGACGCTTTCAGCCGCTCCCTCCACGGCTCAAACTCCATCCGTCACTCCGGCAGTCTGATCCGAGCTAAGATTATAATGGGAACTGATGGCTTTAATCAACATCAGGTCTGAGTACAGATGAGTCATGGTGACGCACCTTTATGGATGTGATCAGGGCCAATATATAAATACAGAATTCTCCTCTTGTTTCACCAGCTGCGTGTTACTGCTTATAAAATCCCTAGACGCGGAAATTGACGAGTTTGGACTGAGTTTTGGATCATGCAATTACACAGGCCGGCTTGGTTCTTATTTAAATAGTTATAGAGCCAGAAGGATACTTTTGGGTCTGATGCTGAAACAGATTTTTGAGGAGGGAAATTCATCAACAACCATTAAGCCGCAAGTTTTGAGGTGGAAAGAAATAAACCTTTTTTATTTTTTATTTATGTACATTAAGCACAAATTTTTCACTATGCAAGTTCGCCCAGAGATAAAATGAAAAAAGTGAATAAACAAACACCATTTCCAAATCCCACCAAGCAATATACTGTTGGGCGCTTCTAATAAATATGTTGAGATTATGTAGAGATGGCTGTTAGATCAGCAGTTTCTAATATATTCTGACCAACAACACTAATGCTCAGTTTGATCTCACGCAGCTCGTCTGCACCACGTCTACATGCACCGAGTAGCTGCCATGTGTTTTGATTGCATTTCTACAATGTGGTGCTGATACTTTTACTGAAGTCAAAGATCTGAATACTTCTTCCACCACTGAATGTTGTGCACAAGTTGATTTCTAAGCATCCTGCGCTGTAATTAGCTACAGAAATAAGTGAACAACGATCAGAGTCACAGTTGAATGATAATTATGTCTCTTTATGTGTTCATATCTACAATAAACAGGGATTATAGCTGCTTTGAACAGCTCCCTTTCTTTAATTACACTATCAGTACCTCCCAGAGAGGAGAGGGACATAATGTTCTCACCGGTACGTTGTTGATCCGCATTCGGCTCAGGGTTCTTCTATAGTAGCTGAAGTCATTCTGAATGGCAGGATTTGTCATCTGCAAAAAAAAAAAAAAGCAACAGAAATGCATCTTAATAGACAGATAAGGAGACGAGGGGGAGAGTGTCTGTGCATGTCTGTAGGTGGCACCGCCTGCAGCAGGACATTCAGTTCTGCATCAAACACGCCATCGTCATGACACAATGTTTTAGCCAACAAGGCAGAAACGTAGCTTTGGGGGGGAAACGACATGAAAAGAACACGGATACAATTACAGTATTTATTTGCTGAACTGGATTTGAATCCCCTGACACTCATCCGCCTTTAACATCCACATCCCGGCTCATCCTGTCAGGAACTATTTGGATATTGTTGGTTACTGTGCAGTTTGTGACAGGAGGGTCAACAATTAGAAAGCTGACAAAAAGGTATAAAGGGTCTCATTAAGGGGTGGACAAACGTAGACTAAAGAGACACAGGGGTCAGTGAACTTCTTTGATTCCTAAAAAAAAGTAATAATACACAAATTATGACTGTGAAGCCAAACTGACCCCTGAAACAGAAGCCGACCAACCAGAGAGCTTCTTTCAAACGTCACCACCAGTGAGAGCTCATCATGTGGTTAATTATCCTCATTCCTGTATGAGCCTGTCACAGTCAAAGCTGCACTGGCAGCATGCTAATCCCGCTACAATAGGCTGGTACTCAGTCTGTGTCCACTGTGTGCACCAGGAGAGACAGGCTGCTCCGCCAGGGAGGGGCTGCTCGCCGCACAGACACTTTAACTAGGTCAGAAGCCCGTGTATGGGTGTGAAAGATTGATGAATAGGCCTGGCATGCCACCTTGCACCCCCTACCTTCGTGTCTTTATCTTGCCAGCCTGGCTAGTGGGCACTAATTGGGACGTCGCAGCAAAACGCCTCGGGGTGTAAGGGTGTGTTTTTTGTAGTTTTTTTTTGTATCTAAGGAACCAGGGTGAAGGGGAACCAGTTCACCCACTGTCTAACCACATCACACAATTATGTTTTTGACAATGGGCATTCGACCGGCGCCCACACTTGCCATGTTCTGGGTTGTGCAGAGGCAACCCCGAACATGACATTTGCGTCTTAATTCAAGTTTTTGAAGTTCCTAGCCTCCTTGACTTCTAAAAACAAGCTTCATTATACAGAACTTGACTCAGGACAACAGCGTCTCTTCCCCCTACAACCCTTATTAGCCGTTTCACTGACACCCGCTGTATTATAAACAGCAGTGCAGCATCAGGATTCTAATTAAATGCTAATCACGCGCTCGCTGGCTGCAGTTTCAAATTGCACAGAGCTAAAAAATCAATTCAGGGGCATCAGCAGTGTGTTGCGTGACTACGAGTACCACAAGAGGAAAGTGCAGAGTTTATATCAACATCTAGAAGGTGAGTTTGGAGTGCAGAGAGGCAGAGAGTGATACTGCTGGAGAAAGAGTCGTACTTTAAGCTCATCAAAGCGCAGTGTGAAGTGCAGGATCTCTGCAAACTGCTTGGCCAGCGCCTGCTCCCGCTCCAGGTGCTGAGTGGGGTCGTCATAAGTCTCGCTGGTCAGAGCTCCCAGCAGGCTGTGCAGCGCCGCCTCTGTGAATCAGAGAGAGAGGGGTGTGTGTTAGAGGTGTCAGAGGGCGGCCACAGAGGCATCGGCCTGTCTGAGCTTTTATTCATTCTGCGAGGACCCCGGTGAACCTGCAGATCTGGCTGATGCGTGTAAAGGTCTTGCAGGTCATCAGCGAGTGCTGCGGAATAATTTTTCACATTCAGGTTTTTGTCATCCAAGCACCCAGTTAACAGCAGAGGCATCAGCTCCACATGCAAAGGTCAAAAGGAAGAAGAAATACTGCACACAGCATGGAGAAATGATGAATATTCAGGTAGAAAAAGCCGAACAGAAAGTCAGTAAATCTACAGAGTTATAAGGCAGCAGAAAAAAAAAACTATTTTTCTTCCAATATTACCTTGCAGATTATTTTGATTAATATTTTTTCTTCAGTGTATGAAATGTCAAAAAAAGAGCCCAAGGTGATTTTGTCAAATGTGTTGTTTCTGCAATAACTGCCCGAAAAAACAAAAGATATTTAATTTAGTCTCATATCAGAGAAAAAGTACTTTCTGCTCAACAAAACAAATCAACAAAAGCTTAAATAACTGATCTACTGTTTGAGTTATCATGTCAAACATTTGCTGGTTCCAGCTTCTCAGACATGAGGACTCTGCTGCTCTTTGTCCTTTATTACTGCAAGCTGAACAGCCTTGAGTTTAAGAGTTAGTTGGATGAACCCTCTCAATCAACAACAAGGAAAAGATACATTGGCGGTGAGCCTTGTTTGTCCTCGCCATTGATTTTTTTTTTTTTTTTTTTTTTTTTTTTTAAGTTTAATGCTTCCTCTGAGTTTTATCTAGAGCATCCTCTCAAGAAACAAAGAAACAAAGGAAAAAACAAAGTTTATGAGCTGGAGTGCAGGAAAGCATTTTAATTATCCTTGAAAACAGGAGTTTAGTTGGGTGGCGTTGGAGGATGCACTGCATAGTGTGAGCAAGTTGGAGAACAAGGTGGATACAAAATGGGATCGTTTAAGAGTCAAAAGATAAAATATGCTAATCAGATTCGCTGTATGTACTCAGTAGTTATCATTAGTGTATTTCAGCTCCCCTGTTGATGAAACAGGTCGTGGTAAATGAAGCCCTATAAAAATGTCTCCTCCTCCAGAGAAGGCAAAATGTGTATCATGGTTTATTGAAACTTAATGGGCTCTTTGTTTCTGTGGGGTTCTGTTATAGATCTGGTGTATGGAACAAAGAAACGAGACATCATTGACTTAAAGCTAAAGATCACTAATGCCACTGGACCGTTGATGAGGCTCTGCTACAGCCAACATGGCAACAAATCCAGTACTTCATGCAGCTGATGGTGTCCATGTAGAGAAAGATTAAATGAGCCTTTATGGATATCCTATATACCCCATATGTGCCAAATGTGGGCTTAAAGTTGACACCCTGTTTGCTCAGACACTCGAGTCAGAGAAGCCTCAGAACACTTGGGCAGAGCAGCAGAGGAGGGATTCTTCCTCTGAATGCAGTGGACGAGGCCAAATAACAGCTCTTAAAGTGGATCATAACACAGTCAGATATGTGAACAGTGTAGTGTGTCAGCCAGCTGAAGCATCCTGATTAGGACAGAGACAGATAATGGGGCAGCGGTGGTGCCCAAACTGCCCAGGGCCCCGTGCCAGTCTGGGAGGGGGCCGAGAGGCTTTCCTGCTCAGATGCAGATGAGACATGGGACTAATTATCTCATTGGCATGAAATGGGGGGGGTGGGTGAACGGGATTTCATTCAAGCAGGATTACACTCATTGTTTTGACAGTAAGTAAATACAAAGCCTGTGCCATGCCTTGACATAGCATACCCACGGACCGATAATTAAGCATGCATGAGGAGCACCGGCAGGGACAAGAGGAAAAGTGAAATGTGGAGGCGAACTTCCACACAAGTAATAATATGAAACAAAACATGCCTGCTTCAAACACACAGTTAAAAAAAAAAAAAACAGAAAAACATTTAAAGCCCAGAGGGGGATTTTATTTATAGATGCAGACGCTGTTCAGAATTCAGTCTAGACGCTGAAGAGAGGCTTCAATAATGACATAACCCAGGCGAGCTCTACGTCTGAGGGACCAAATGAGCGCTTTACATAGATTTATTCAAAGTGTACTTTAAAATGCTGGTTGATTACGTACGATGAGGAGCATGTCAACATAACCCAGAAAAGGGCAGATTCAGACAGCGGACTACTTAAGATAATCGCGAGGGGACGTTCAGGAGGCGGACGGAGCGCTGGCAGTGCAGTGCAGTAAATTGAGCACGTTTGCCATTCAATAATGACTCCCATGTGCTTCGGCCAGCGTTTGCAGCGAAGCGGCTGATTAGAAATGGCCTTAGTGGTGCAGTTTTCGTTTTTTTAACTCCTCCCTCTACGTCCCAGTCAAAACAGAAGTTAAGAGGGCGCTGCTTTCAGGCCTTCAGAGATGAGCCACTCTTGTATGTCGGGAAGTCGGGGGAGGGCAAACAGCCCAAACAAAATGGCCGTTTTCTGGCAAAAATGAAAAAAATTCCGAAATGCTAAAAACGCTTGAAATGCG
>JAOWBC010000812.1:5375809-5387627 GCA_028566105.1 Hypoplectrus providencianus | reverse complement strand
ATAATAATCCTGAATAGGCCCCATGGTGGTACTACTTCTGGGTTGGCCTTCAAATATATGTAAATTCCATATCTGTAGACAAAGAGGGTTTATAAGCGAGACCATGGATGTATATTGCTGCATTACACACGCAAATTTAACACATCCCCCTGAATAATCTGTAGGGCTATTAAATATTTTTATCTTTTGTAGAATATATTCTGTTGTGTGATTACAATACACTTTACTTGTCCTGCAGCACACACTTAGCTTATTTAGCTCCTAATTTTCATGTCATACAAGTACAGAAACATTTGCCATCACCAGCCACTTAAAGGCTCAAAAAAGAGGCCTTTATTGCCTGACAGCTTGTTAATTATTCTCACTTCTGTTCACAAATAACATTTGTGAAGATTTCTTTAAGCTCTTAGGTTTTTACATTTCTCTGTTTTTTAGTACTTTTATATTTAGCTAATGATTTAACCTTACAGGCAGCAGCCACCAATTAAGTTTAATTAAGCAGCACACCTGTTTCCAATCAAGTGTCCAGTGTGGGGTCGGTTGGAGCTTATAAAGTCTCTCCAAAGTGGCTGGCCAGATCCATTTAATAGAAGAATTTGGAAGTGTGAATTAGATTATTTATATCAGAAGCCTACAGTTAACTTGTTTGGTGAGCAGATCCAACAATGGGAAAAGAGAAGATTCACGTTAATGTGGTGATTATCGGTCATGTCGACAGCGGCAAGTCGACCACCACCGGCCACCTCGTCTACAAATGTGGTGGTGTCGACCAGAGACGACTGGAGAAGTTTGAGAAAGCTGCAGCACAGGTGAGGAAGGGGCGAAACCGTTGCATCATTGTTTTAAAAGTGTGCTGTCAAACTTTTTTTTTTTCATAGATGGGGAAGAGTTCCTTCAAGTTTGCCTGGGTGCTGGATAAGCTGAAAGCTGAGCGTGAGCGAGGAATCACCATCGATATATCCCTGCTGAAATTTAACACTCAGAAATACACCATGACTATAATTGATGCTCCAGGCCACCGTGACTTCATTAAAAACATGATAACTGGGACTTCACAGGTAAGCAGCCAGGAACAGCTTCATTTTCACACAAGTTATTTTTTTCCACCTGAATTTTGAATGTAATTTCAGGCTGACGTTGCCATCCTGGTGGTCTCTGCTGCTAAAGGAGAGTATGAAGCAGGTGTGTCGAGGAGCGGCCAGACCAGAGAGCACGCCTTGCTGGCGTACACTCTGGGTGTGAAGCAGATCATAGTCTGTGTGAACAAGATGGATGTGACTGAGCCGCCTTATAGCCAGAAGCGTTTCGACGAAGTGGTGCGTGGCGTGAGCGGCTTCCTCAAGAAGATTGGCTACGACCCCACCTCTGTGCCTTTTGTTCCTATTTCTGGTTGGACTGGGGAGAACATGATCACTGCAACACAGAAGGTAATGTTGTTTTAAGGTTTAAATGTTTAAGGACATGAAGGATGCCGAGCTAAAGTTTTTCCACAGATGCCCTGGTTCCAAGGCTGGAAATCCAGACGACGAGAAGGGAATACAACTGGGAGAACTCTACTAGAAGTCCTGGACTCCATTCAGCCGCCAGTACGCACCATCAACAAGCCCCTACGATTACCACTGCAGGACGTCTACAAAATTGGAGGTTAGAAAGCATGCTCAGTCAACTAATCATGTGAATTTGCTTTGACTTTCTTTCCAAGCTTCAATTGATTGAATGAGAATGCAGCTTAGGTGTGCAGAGCTGCAACATTTCATCTTCATCCTTGTAGGAGTTGGGACTGTGCCAGTGGGTAAGATTGAAACTGGCGTCCTAAAACCAGGCATGACCCTGATGTTCTCCCCCGCCAAGCTCACTGCTGAGGTGAAGTCCATCGAGATGCACCACCAGGGGCTACAGACGGCACTGCCAGGGCACAATGTTGGCTTCAACATTAAGAACGTGGCTGTTAAGAACCTGCGGCGTGGTGACGTGGCTGGCAACGCCCAGCAGGATCCTCCATCGGACGTCAGCAGCTTTGAAGCTCAGGTCTGTGTAATGGTAAAGTGTGTAAACTGTAGTTGCACTGGTGCTGATGTCTTTTTGTCTTCAGGTGATCATCCTGAACCATCCAGGGAAGGTGAAAACGGGTTATTCTCCCGTCTTGGACTGCCACACTGCCCACGTGACCTGCCGCTTTGCCGAGCTGAAGGAGAAGCTTGACCGGCGCACAGGCAACAAACTGGAGGACCACCCGCAGATCCTGATGTCTGGAGACGCTGCTACAGTCAAACTGGTTCCTGTCAAGCCCATGTGTGTGGAGAGCTTCTTCACATACCCTCCTTTAGGTATGTCCTTTCACTTGAATCTAAATGCACAAGAAAGCTCCCTGATTTCTGCAGTGTTTTTCATAATTTTATTTTTTCCCAGGTCGCTTTGCAGCACGAGACCTGAAGCAGACAGTCGCTGTCGGCGTCATCAAATCAGTGGAGAAGGACCCAGCATCAAAACTTCCCCACAAAGCCCAAGTGTGTAAATAATTGTATTTGTTTTTTTACCAGTAAATTCTGGTATAGCTGCTTTTGTGAAACTTTATTTGGTAAAAATGCGATTTGTGTTGTAAAGTATTTGTTTTAAGTGATTTATTCCTGTGTTAACGTCAAATCCAAGAGCTGTAGAGTTGGATGGAAACTTTAGTTAAAGTAAAATGAGATCAAAATAAAACTTATTTGAACTTTATTTTGAACTTGTCTTGAATTTTCTGAAATGGAGGAAACCAGTTGGAAATGTTTAAATGTGCGTTTAAGGTTGGTATTAAACATGACATGTATCAGAATTGAAAGTTTTCAGCCTTCGACATGGTTTGTCCTCCATAGCAGCCACTCGTACAGCAGAGACTTCAATAAGTAAGCTGCTTTAGACATATCAATTTAATGAGCAGATTTGTAGTAATAAGCCACAAGGTGAACTAAGGAGGAAACTGTATAAAATTATTTTAACACTTTTTTTTTTTCCCCATTTGCATGGAAAACACTGAGGGACTGCAAAATATCTAAATGTTTGTCCCAAATCTTAACGCTGCTGACTTTTCATAATTTCACTTATGTAATCTTGGCAACAATCAACTGAAATCCATAAATGTACTTATTTATTAGGTATTTAGATTTAAGTAAAAGTACTAGTATCAAATGGGTTAATGTATAAATGTCAAATCTTAACCTGGAAGTAATTTAGGCTGTCATTTAAATGTAGAGTAAAAATACACAATTTCCCTTAAAAGATAGTGATGTGGAAATATTCACGATGGGTACAAGGACCTAAAGCTGACTTTGGACCATGAAATATGGCAGCTACTTAGAAAAGAACCTCCATCTTAGAGGTGCAGTACATACGTCAGAAAAATGTCAGTCTATGGATAAATATGCCCAGAGAATCTGTAATTGGTGGTTTGAGCTGCTGATAATACTAAACATGTATATTATTGCATGTGAGTACTAAGTCCATAAGCATCTGCATGTGTTGAGTCTGTAAAATTCACCATGTGTACAGCATCTAAATGTCGTGTACAGCACCAAACAGATGTTACTGTTACTAATGATAAATTGACCATATGTTAACTTGCCAGATCTTAATGCTTTGTCTGTAAAACAAGTGAAGTGGTTTAACTAAAAGAATATTTCTATTCTAAATGTAGTGCAGTAGTATAAGGCATACACTCTAGTTATAATGTACACTGCACCACTGGATGTCCCTGATTAGATTGAACAGAGATAAGAGCAGTATTGATCTTCTCATCTAAGATAACTTTCCACTTCCCAAAGAATCCCTTCGCCTTAATCTTACAGTAACTCCAATAAGCTGCTTAAAAATGCTCTCCTCCCTATAATACCAGAGAGGGTGAATCCCGAGTGGAGGCACAAACAGATCTCAAAAATGGCTATAAAGCAAAAGAGCAGGCTCAGAGTTTAAGTACAGCACTTTTAATGATACAATGGGTTGATGGGTTTGTTCCTTAACATGGGAAAAACTGCAAGTCAGTGAGGACTGGGTGAAAATACATCGGCTCTCCGGCCGTTTACAAAGTCCACCGTGCTTCTAAAAGACATCTCTGGTTCACAGGCAAACCTGGAAATGTACTGGATCCAGTAACATGGAATGATATTACATGACTCAAACTTAAAAAAAAAATTCAAGCTCATGAGGTTTTTTTCTCTTTTCTTTTTTACAAGACACTGAATTGTGAACACAGGTTAAAGTGAAGTTTCTAGCCTGTCAGAAAATCAAGTTATTGCTAAGATGTCCTCTTGAGTTTCCCGTACTTGTCATTAATAGTGGCTTTAACAACAGGATACCCTTTTTTGTGTAGTCCTGCTTTAATAGTGGCTCTTCAAACCCTGAGGTGAGCGTCCTTGAACGCAGCACTCCACTCAATTCCAGTCATTGTTACACCATGCACAGAGAAGGTCAAAGGACTGTGGAGATGGCGTCGAGTTCACACACAGAGCATACACACAGTGAACAGTGTAACAAGGAGTAAATTAGTGACCTACAGTGAACCACAGGCTTTGATATTCCACCACACAGTAGCAGCAGGTTTCTATACTGTAAAACAACCATAATACGTGTACACACAAAGCAAGCAAGAACAAGGAGTACATTTAATGTTTTCATTTTGGGGGAAGATCAGTGGGAGACTCCAGCCTCTTCAGTCAATTATGGTGGTAAACAGGGATGCAAGACACAAATAGTGACATGACCTATTTCACATTCCTTTTCTTATTTGTCCTTTTTCCAGAAATATAAGCTGATAATTACTTAAGGGCCAGTAAAATCAATACAGATAAAATTCAAAGTCTACCGCCCTGATGCTTAATCTGACAGGTAGAGAGAGAGCAATGGTACATGTTTTGTACAATAAAACATGTATATACACTCACACACAAATATATATATTTACATACATATATACACAGTAACAGCATAAACATTTAGGTAAGTGCTAGGGTTTTGAGAGTGGCTTCGTCACAGCCGTGCTATAGGGTTAAGATAATACTGGTAAAGGAAGAATACACACATTCTTTGTACAGCATGGATGAGGCATCCATGGCTAGATGAGCCTTCTTGGGTTTCTTCTTCGTATTTGTTGTATTTTTTTTTTCTTTAGGACACTTGTCATGTGACAAGAGGTGTTATGATAGCTATTTACAGGACCTCCCAATTTAGGGAGAGGTGTAGTGCAAGTCTCTCTGGCTGTCAGTCACTCAGGATGTGCACAAAAGACATGGGGAACACCCCTTTTCTGTCCGGTTCTCCTTCAATGTGCCCGATCTGCAAGTGTAAAGAGAGAAAGTGAGAAAAGTGGCATCAAGAGGCGTTCAGTGCTTACACACTCTATGCAGTCATCACACTTTATTTTTGCGTTTTGCTCGTCAGCGGACTAAATGTTTCTGAAAGTCTCTGCAGTCAGTGGTGAGTTTTGTCTGTTTTATTTATTCACTGAACAGCTACTGCGAGCTTTGTGGTGGCAGTTTAAGGAAACAAGCTGAACTGTGAGATTTGGGGTTAGCCACAATTCAGAACTCCCATAGAGAAACTTTTAATTTTAGGCAACTAGTTCATTAATAGACCATAATATAACTTAAATATTAAAATGTATTTAACTTCTTTGGGGAATTTTGATCTTAGACCTGTGTGTTTTTCAACTCTGAACTCTAACTTCAACTTTTTGCATTGAGATTCATGAGTATGTGTAATGTTGGACACCAAAGAAGTCAGAATTTTGTCAACCTTTTATATAGATTTTTGATTGCTTTCTTTAGTGTTGACATTCTTGCTGTAATTATTTCAACATGATGACCTTATTATTATTATTTTTTTAATATTTGTCATTTTTTCTTTACTTCTAAAATCTACTGAAACTTTACCAAATTTTGTTCTGAGTCAGTGTTTTTGTTCAAAGCCTGACAAGAAGATCTAGAAATAACAAACAAACAAAAAAGGATATAGAACAGTATTAAAGCTGGACTCACCCACCACTCCTGGTCCTCTTCTCCTGTAACTATAATCACCTCTCCTTCAACAAAAGTCAGTTCGTCGTCGTTGTCAGCCTGGCAGTCGTAGATAGTCTTCACCCGACGGGCTTTGCTTTTCCCCTGAACACACAAATAACAAAAAATTGTGAGCCTCCTTTCACCCAGAAAAGGACTAATAATCTCCTGAAAACATCAGCAGGTAAAATACTCTGAAAGCAAAGAATCTCAGTAGCCAAGAAAGAAAAGCAGCATGCTCATACTGTGTTGATCTTCCTTGGGAGAGGCACTGGTGTCTCTGCAGTCCCTGTTGTCGGGGTCCCATTGGTGTCTTCAGCAGCTGGTTGGGTGGGGGTCCCTATATTTGCCTGCTGATTCGGTGACGGTGAGTCTTGAGGCTGAGGCTGCGGTTGAGGCTGAGGCTGACTTTGGGGTGGAGGCGGAGGTTGTGTTTGAGGCCTCTGCACCGTCTCTCCTGGAGGCGGCCTGGGAGCAGACTCGCCTGTCCCAGGTTTGGGGGGGATGTCTGCGAGATGAGGCTTGGGAGGCAGGTCTTTGAGCTGGGGTTTGGGTGGGAGGTCTCCCAGCTGAGGTTTAGGAGGGAGGTCAGAGAGCTGAGGCTTCGGGGGAAGTTCTCCCGGTTTGGGAGGAAGTTCAGACGGCTGCGGTTTGGGGGGCAGGTCTCCCAGTTGAGGCCTTTCCGCCAGAGGAGCCTTCTGCGGGGTGTCGGTTGCCGGTGGGGACTTCTGGAAGACCTCTGGAGGAAGGCTGGGCTTATCCATAGACGGGTGGTGAATGGTGTCAATCTTCCGCAATGCCACTGGAGGGGGAACATAAAGTTATTCAGTTATTTCTTTGATTCATCTTAATTTGAAATGAAAACTGGACGAGGTCTGTACCTTTCTGAGGTAGTTTGGGAAGAACCCTTGGACCAAGTGTAGACTTTGTGTTGCTTGAAGTAGTGCTGGGAAAAGATTTTCAAATTAAGTAAAAAGCAGAATAAATAAAAAATGTTTGTAGCCCATCAGCTGGAAAACATTTCTAAAAGAAATTGCTACATATATGTTTATATTTATTTTATAATGAAATTATAGTAAATATATTTATATAGACTAGTAAGATATCGATAATATTATTTAGAACAATAGTGATATTATATATATTCTTTTCAGGCCAATGAAGCTGAACATTTCACTATGTTATTTAGTACCTTTGCTGCTGAGGAATCCCTTCAAACTTGTTAGAAACTGGAGACATCTTGCTGACAGGCGGAGGGGTGGAGTCACTTCCTACAACATTGACATTGATGACGACAAACACATTATTTAACAACATAACATGGCATCAACCAGGAGATTAATTGAATATAAATGTGGAAATAAATTAACATGCTGTGATGGTTAAAAAAAAAATAATGAGGGAGGCGTCATCTGGCTGAGCTTTCCATGAGCCCGTGCTATTTGAAGGTTGTGCAATACGTGTGATTACTGAATTAGTGGTTGGGTGTTACTGTAAGGGTGACACAGAGTGCACAAAACACCACAGAGGACAAATGATAACAGTGGAATAACAGTAATAATATCCCCTTCATACCCGTAAGGGACACAAGAGTGCATGTAAGATGAGGTGTTTGTATTATTTTGTCTGCAAGTGTTTTTTACAAGATACCTTTTCTCCTCACTGAAGATCAACCATTTAACCAAACTAACGCTTTCATTTCTGAGAAATCTTTTTTTTTCAATCCAACCCCAAGTTAGTCAAACTCTTGGATGCCTCTTTGTGCAGTTCAAAATATGTTTATTGGTAAACTCAACTGAAAAGATCCTGAAACACTCATATCCATCTATGCCTCTTAAAATCCATCAGACTTGACTGAGAAAAACAGTAATTTCACTTTGATAACCACAGATGTTACTGCTCTACCTCTGCCTCCATTTATGAGTTTAAAATTTTACTGTGTGTCTTTGGTGAATCTGAGCTAACCCTTTAAAACAACAAAATCACAAAAGATCAAATAAAAACAAACTAAACAAACAAGGCAGAAGTAGACCAGCAATTCCTGTGCTCTGCAACATAAAATCACAGTTTCTGTCAAAGAAGTCTGGCGACTTTGAAGCAAGCAAAGTCTCTGGTGTTTTTAAATATATATGTATATAATTATTAATAAAAATGTATTTACTATTTCACCTCTGATATAATAGCAATTATTTTAATTTATAAATTAAAATATTTATGTAATAATACTAACAATACTACAGCTTATAATGTATTTGTTAGTAATAATTTAAATACTATTTATATACTTATTCATTATTTTTGTCATATTATTATAGCTTTTTCAAAAGTCTTAAAGATGCTTAAATATCTTGATATATTACATCATGTTATATAATTATTATCATACTTAATATTTGTGTAAATGTATGCATAATGATTTTTGTTTTTACTTTTATTTTTTTAACTGTGGAACAGACAATAAATATATTGTTGGGGAAAAGAAACACAATTAAATATACCTTTGAATTACACAAAGAGACATAAAACGCTTCCAATAGTCTGTCTGACTTGAAATAAAATAAATCTCTTAACAATAAATTAATTCTTAATCATGGGAACATTTTGTGTTTTATTTTAGTGCAGAACTTGAAAAAATAAATTAAAATAACTCTGCCAAATTTTAACAGTAACAGTAACAATATCTGAGCTTCAGGCAGGAGCTGGGCCCTGCTGTTTAGGCGTGTGCTGGCTTGCGTCTCACCCCCAGTCAAGCCCCCTTTACTGTGTGGACTGTGAGAGAGCGGGCTGGGTGGGTCAGACAGGGTGCGTTTGTGTCCAGGAGGTGGGGGCGGAGGTCTCTTCTTGGACAGGGTGGAGCTGCCTCCTGGTGTGAGTGTAGAGGGAGGGCCAGATGGGGGAGGAGCTGGAGGAGCGATACATAAAACACATGAGGTGATGAAGCCCCCCAAAAAACCTCATTCTGTAAAAAAAAAAACAACACCCAGAACAGGTATAGGAGAGGCTAATGAAGCATGGAGAGGAGAGGAATGGAAAATATGGAAAACGAGGAAGTGAAACAACATAGAATCAGAATAAATTATTATGGGAATGCAAAATTATGAAAGGGGACACTGATTTAGGGTGTGTGCACATTTTTGGTGTCTCTACTCTGAGAATTTTGTACAAATATATGCCTGTTTGTGTCTAATGGGACTCCAAAGCACTCACTAGAGCCAAAGCAGCTAATAGAGAGCTCAGCCAGAGAGGATTCAGCTGTGGTAAAAAGTTTACAGCTCAAGGATGGTGGCACATGATTCCAGTAAGATAAAAATTCATGTAGGCAAGAAATAATTAAGTGGAGACTGGGCTTGCCTACATGGTCCCATTGTAGACTTAAATAAACACCACCACCCTGTGAATGTGAGCTGTAAAGGAGGAAACAACTGAAGGATAAGTATATATGGGGCACACAGCCGAGTAAGGGGGGAAAACATAAAACCAGGATATTCACTGATGTATGGTCGAGTGCCAGCCAGTGTGGCGTAGTGCGAATGAGAGCCAAGGAATGCCAAGTGTGGAGCTGAAAGAATAGAGAAACAAAAAAGAGAAAGAAAAGAGAGCGAGATGAGGAGTGTGGGAGAGAATCTACAGTATGTCAGTCTTTAAAAGAGCTGCTCCCACACACTGTAAAATAACAAGATGAAATCTTATCAGTGGCAAGCAAAGAAAAAAAAAAAAAGAGGAGAAAAAATGGCGCGTAGCTGGCCCCGGGGCCGAGCTCTTCAGCACCCGCTGAGAGAGAGGGACAGCTGCACTGCTGATCTGTAGCATCTGAAGAGTTAGCATGTTGTTCTGTATGTATGTACGTCAGCTAGCCTCTTACTCAGGCTTCTCATCTTATTTTTGCAGAAATCAAACTCAAAAACTTCCCTTGTTTCCAGTGCTGATGTAATCATTTCAGGCACTTGAGAAATAAAAACAAGAATAGTAAAAGACCCCTTTCATTCCTACATTAAACCTAGTTTAATTATTTTATCAAAGTTTATGTATTCAAATTTTATTCCAAGTTACATTACATTATACATTTATTATGAATTGATTTATTTAACTCTAGTTTCCCTATCTATTTAATCTATATTTATTCTCTGTTTATTATTCTATATCAATTCATTTCTATTGCATTCCATTTTACATATCTGTTTATATTTTTTGCCTTCAGATTTTGAAAAAAGGTTAAGTTTGAACAAAAACACATTTTAATTACACTTGTATATTTTATGTATGTTACATATTATACATCTCATATATACTGTCCTATAATTCCAGGACTTCTATGCAATACAAGAAATATGTAAATCTACACAGATCCTGAAATGATACAAGATGCTGAATTCATGCAGCATAGTCTTTAAGAATTTATCAAGTCATCATATGAATATGTGAGACAGTTTTATGGGGTTTTATCTTAAACCAGTGGATTAAAAACAATGAACAGCTGGAGATGGACTAAGTGTTATTCTGTTAGCTACAGCTGATAAAATCAGCCAGCGACAGTCATCACTTGAGCCAAAACATTCACCCACTGCCAGCTAGAAATAAGACGCTAATTCTTGTTCACTTGTGTGTGAGAGCACAATACATAAACTGTTTATTAAATGGTAATCTGTTGTGTTATCATCATGAACTGGGTGAGAACAGAAGGCCTGACAGGCGCAGGAGCAGTAACTCAATCAAAGCGACTGGAAACAAGTGAAATTTCACACCTGTTGTTTTAAGAAAAATAAGATTTAAATGCTTCATAATGGATTCAAATGACTTGCTGGGATGGATGTTTTGCAGTGGAAGCAACGTTTGTAACCTTGTATCTTAAAGCTGATGGTGTTTTAACCCCTCCACAGAAGGAGGAGTGTTGTCTTTAATTCTAATTCTGCCGAGACAGCATGCCCACAGTGCACCGTGTGTGTGTGTGTGTGAAGTGTCGAGGAAAATGATGGAGTGTGTGTCCAGCTTCCCTTTCCCATGCCTGACTAACCATCACCGCTCTGCCCTCTCCTGCTGCTGTGTTTTCCTGAAGGTTTACTGTGTAAGCAATCTTAATGACACCTGCATCCCGCCCTCTGATCTGTCTGTTGACAAATTGCATTCCACTGCAGGGTGTGTGTTTATGTGTGTGTGTGTGTGTGGACTGACTGACAGCGCAAGAAACTCTCCAGAAAAGTGATTAGGAAGCATTCCTCTGCACCTAACCCTGGCCTGGATATAATCAAACATTAACAGACATGATAAAGTGCAGTTCCAGACTATCTTCCCTCCACAGTAACAGACACGGTAGAATACAAAGGACAGTTTGCATTACAAGCTGGCATTTGCAGAAGAGATATTAGCAGAGAACGTTTCCTGAATTCACTGACTGTCATGGCTATAAGCTAGATAAAACTGTGCTGAAGATGTCTGGTTAAGCGCTCGGAGCAGGCAGGTCTGACCTTTGCCCTGGTTCCTGGGCGGCAGCGGCGGCCCATCAGCCACGGGGGAGGAAGTGAGGTCGGTGGAGGCGCTGTACATCTGGTTGGTGAAGGCGCTGTAGGACAGGCGCTGCTGTTTGTCCCGTTGGCTGATGAAGCCCGGCAGAGAGAGCTTGTCGTGGGGGGACAGGCTGGAGGAGTGGCAGAAGCTCTGAGGCCTCGGGGACCTGTCCTTCTTGATGGGACTGGGCTGCAGAGGGACACGGCACAGCTGAGACAGGGCCGACATCAGTGGAAAAATAAGTTGTTGCTCTTTGATTCTGCAGAGCTGACATCTTCAAGGCTTTAAAT
>JAOWBC010000812.1:5352219-5363878 GCA_028566105.1 Hypoplectrus providencianus | reverse complement strand
CTTCAACTTTGTCATTATATGTAACTTTATACTGCTGCTCCACTACATTTTAAACTGAACTGTTTAATTCAACTTGATTACTCTATAAAGCAAAGTTCTAATTTGCAGATACAAAAACAATGTTTGCTGTAAAGCTAAATAAAATGCGTGCTGTGTGGTAAGCATTAAATAACTTCGAGCTGAAAATATTACTGCAAACCCTAATGGTGCTCTATAATTATATATTCATAAAACGTGTTGATTTACTATAGCTCCTGTGATGTGTGTCTATGTATGGGTGCATGTGTGTGTGTGTGTGTGTGTGTGTGTGTGTGTGTGTGTGTGTGTGTCAGCCTTCCAGCTTGCACGAGTGTGTTTGACTACATGGGAAACAACAGTATGAGGTTACAGCGACCTGAATTACTGCAGACCACAAATCCCACTGCTATCCTGCCACCCACTCTCAACAGTCTCTCTGTGACTTCCTGCCTTCAAGTGTGAGAACAGCCACCTACCAACCCCTCCATTAATAAAAAAAAAAAAAAAAAAACAAACTCATAGGGTGACAGTTGGTGACACACAAACTCATTACATGGATTCAGGTTACAGAGGGTAAACACATAAAAGCTCTGAAATACTCACATGACAAACTCTTGTTCATCTTCAGCTTGGAAATGATATGTCCGGTTATCTGTTGAAAATAAAAACGTTAAGCAGGCAAATTTCCTATCTTGCATTTCATGAAACTAGAATCAGCAGAGGGTGCAGAGTAAATTATTCAAATACATCACTTCTGTGTCTGTGTGCTACCTGTTGAACAGTTCAAAAATAATGTGTCATGCTTCCACAGATTTGTTTTCTCTTGATGTGGATAAAAGGCAGGAATTCCCCGAAATGCTGAAATGGGCAGCATGTGGATGTTATACTTACGAGAAATGAGATCGAAGCACTTCCTGTCCTCAGCACTCGGCTTGACCTGGCAGGTGAGCAGGTTCAGTTTGACCGGCTGCCTGTTGGACTGTGGAGCACAAACAGATTGAGGGTCAGACAGGAAATACACAATCACAACAAATTATCATAATCATGCACAATTTGTGTGAATTGTGCAATGTGTTTGCATGTGTTTATTCATAATTCTGAAAGTTGTTTGTTTGAATTGCACTGAGCTTGTTAAAGCCCAACTAAGGAAAACTAGCAAAAGCTGTGAACCCTCCGTGCAGCACATCATTTTCTTCTTCTACTAATATGTTAAATTGAATAACTGCCAAATTTAATAAAAGTCTAATTTGTTGTTTTATTGTTTCAAATTATGAAATGTCAAAAAATCATATCCTGGACTCGAGAAGATATTTTTAAATTGCTTAAATCATCCAACATGCACTCCGGAACCCAAATATATTAATTTTACAACTAAAAGGTCACTTGCAGAGCACAGAACTCTGGGAAGACCAACAAAATTATCTGGTAATCTCAACAAAAGTGAAAAATAATTCCTGTGTTCGCCCTGTGATTTCAGATCTTTACATTATGTTACTACAACCTTTTAGGCCCGTCTTCAACAAAAAGAAATTCTTCAACTAACAATCATATGATTTTGCTGACTAATCTATGAATTAAATTGTGTTTACCAGAGATGTGATCATAAGTCTCTTGGAAATAAATCATTCAGCATAAAAAACAGAAAAAAAAATGACTGGCCAAAGAAATCTTGTTTAATTAAGACCAACACAACCAATTGCTCTACTAATCAACTTAGGGGCAGTTCCAAAGTTGTATGAAAATTAAGCCTTTTTTATGTAATCCTGCTGACAAACAGACAAATCAACACACCTAACAGAAAACATTACCGCTTGGCAGGGGTAATCATGTAAAACAGAAAGAATCAGCAGATACTCATATCTGAGAAGCGAGAAGGACCAAATGTTTGGCATGGTCATCAGCCAAATGGTGCAAAAAACAAAATATTCTATTTAAAAAACTAAAAACCAGAGTGAAGCATATTAAATAAGTTGGAACCAACAGCCATCTGCATAATAAAGGGTTTACAAGATTATCCAATTGACAAAATGTCTATTTTGTGGCCACATTATTATGGGTTTAGTATTTCCTTTTCTTGCACTATTTACAGAGGACAAAAATCAAGTAACTGAACTAATGTGTTGACATTTTATAACACATCTTAAGTTATTCTATTGTTAATTCTCATGTTCTATATGTCATACCAGAGGTGAATTAAATGTGTCTTTGTTTTAAAAGCATATTTAATTATATATTAAATAAAATATACAAACATTTATTATAGTAAACTAATATAAATCAATTATAAAATGTTAGTTTTATTAATTTTACAATTAATCATATTTATCATTATTATTATTTGTATTCACTAAGCTAATAACTGTAACCTATCTATATTATTTACACAATGACATCGAAACAAATACTAAAAATAATGGTGTAATTAATGGTCTGTATATTACTGGAAAACGCTACTTCAACAAAGGGTAAGAGAAAAAAAGGGCCTTTTTAAAAATTAAATAAAGATATTTTAATGGTCACAGGACAAATAACCCAGGAGAAGCAGCACATAACTTTTAAATTACGATAATTATTGTCGACTTTTCTGTCAGTTTATGCATCTTATTATTCAACGCCATGTCTACAACCCAAACACCTCAGGAATTTAAATATTCAAATAGTTTAATCTTCCTGTCGCAGAGAAACAGGATGAACCCAGTTGTCCCCATTAAGAAAGTGGACTGTGCTGGCTGGGCTGTTTACTGTAATAATGGGCCCAGTTGGCACATGTATACTGAGCATTGTCTCCTGCCAGTGCCCGGGCAGAGGAGGGGGCCGGGGCACGTGTTAATGAAATGCTAACAGGCTGTGATGAGCCGTGGAGCTTGGCTGGCCTGCTGGCAACACGCCATGTCAACTAGAGTCACCTAGAGTTCAGCTGCCACAGAAACCGCCTCCAGACACAGAGAAGTGATTATAAGCTCTGGTATAACTACCCAGACTGACAGATAGGTTAAATCTTTAGTCTCTCCATCGCTCAGCTGAACAAAAGGAAACTCTTTCATATCACATCTGAGACAACCACTTCCCCTGAGTTCCACACTGCAGACACAAAGAATAACGTGTCTGATGCAGTGACTGTGTGAAGGTTCACATCATCCTCACAACCTATAAAAACTGCAAATGTACCCAATAAAAACGCAGAGACTCATGGATACATCTGTCATTATGCAACAGAACTTTTCCTCCCAGTCCTGGTACATCCAGTTCTGTCCTATGTTTAAAATAAGTGTCTTCAACCTTCTGAACCCAAAGCAGTTTCAGGGAATGTTTTTTTTTTTTTTTTTTTACTCCTGTCACATTTTAGTTTCTGTGGTCTAATTTCTAACTGTAATATATAAAGTCCTGCAGCTCTATGGAAACAGCTCAATCCTGTTTAGAACAGGAAATAGCAACTCAAAACAGTTTTTTAAGGCAGTATAACATAATGCCTTAAAAAAATAATTCTATAAATTAATTTAAAAAAAAAGTGGGATCTATGTGTATGACATTTAGTGCTCATGAGTGTTACCAACGTTTGAAAACCATTCTATACATACTGAACTATTTACATTTTTACAACCTCTCCTGTCTTTTCCTCTAAGTCAAAGTTTCTCTCAGCTTTTTTTCTTATGATTGTTAGTGTTATTTTCTTTTTAACAAAATTTTAATTAAGACTTGTAGAATAGTGCGCTTTTTATAAAACATTATTATTTATAGCTTACAATTTTCTTTTTTTTTTCCAGAGATAGAGCAGCTCTTTATGCTCTCTCCAAAGCCACCGACCTCTTTTGACAAAGACACTTAATTTATTTAATCACAATGTTGTCAATGGACTCTTGTAGCAATGAAGAGAACATAGATAACAACTCCAGTTCCATATCTGAATGGGCTGTATGTCACCAACGTAAAGCTGTAGTTCATACCAAAGGAGTCTGGCTGCTATGAAGAGAGCTCCTTCAAAACATCTGAATGATCACATTACAATCTCTATATAAGAAGATATGAATTTGTTGGATTGAAGACATGAGAAGGATCCTAATGCACCAAAATGCATCAAATTTTCCCATATTTTAAAAACACCAATGTGATTTATCTGTCAATAATGAAAAACCTACATTACTTTGCTACATTTAACTAAACTTACAGATTGTGCTGAACTCCTCAGTCCAGCAGCTCTCGAGGCTTTGTTCGAGGCTCAGTGGGTGGCTTATAACTCCCATGACTGACAGTGTTACAGAGCTAATTCAGATTTGAATTTAGGTTTTAGATCCCTGACGTCTGCACAGGAAAGCAAACATCTCGCTGCGCACACAGTGGCGGCTGCAGCTGCACAACAGCAGAGACGACCCTGCAGACGTGCCAGGATATACAGTACGCTCACACTTGCTCTGAGATGAGTCACCGAGGCGCAGCAGGCAGAGGGGAGGGGAGGGGGAGGGGCGGCAAGAAGAGGAGGGGGATAGGACAGGGTTGCCATGACAACCCATCTATGTCAATTCCACTCTGCCAGCTTCCAGATTGAGAAAGCCCAACACAACCTCCCCGCATGATGTTCTCCCTTTGATCTGCACAGTCAGTGTGTGTGTGTGTGTGTGTGTTTGTGTTGTACTCACTGTGGCGTGAGAGATGGTTAGCATGCCCCCCTTCACTGAGCACTGCCTCCTCTGCCACACCTTCCTCAGCCTGTGAAGAAGAGGAAGGTTAGGGGGAGGGAGGGGGGATGCACATTAGGAACAGACTTGTCATGTCTCTGCGTGCACATTAAATTTTAATACAACATGAATGGCGCTCTACGGTGTTTTTAAATAATGGCTGTGTTAGCGGCTTACCCATCACTCTTCTTCAGCAGGTAGCCTTTCTTCTCACTGCCAAACTCCTTGTTTCCCTGCAGCTGGTGCATGCTGTAGCCACCCTGCTTGCTCTGCGAGTCCTGTGCGAGCCCACACAAAACGTGCAAACACAAAATACATCGTTTAACACTTACGGTGTATGGAGAAGCTGTTAAAAAAGACATGCAATGCAGACACGAACACAACACAAACTCATATTTCAGCATCGAAAGTATACAGGGTCTCTATCAAAACAGGAAAAATTAAATCTACAAGGCATGCTGAAGCCTCTAAAGGGCCAAAAACACTCTACTGGCAAGCATTACAGACAGATGCCAGCATGCTCAACATGCACCAGCACTTACTCTTCTAGACTTGATTCCAGACAAGCAGAAGGCAGAAGGGGGGAGATAGAGGGGAGAGGTGTGAAAGATCCAGCTCAGGTGCAGGCGGTGGGTGTGAAAGAGTGTGCCGCCCGCCCTTGTGTCGACCGAAATCACAATCTCATGTGGTAAACTTTCTAAATGCTGTGCTTACCGTGGGTGCTATTAACAAGAGATGCTACAGGAAGTGTAAATTAAATGTGAAAGACTGTATAGATGGTGTCATGCAGAACAGCGGGCCCAGAGAGTGAACGTGTGAAAGGCTCTAAGTTGGCAGTGTTTTAGTGTCTGTGTGTGATGCGATGTGGTGTTAAGTCGGGCAGTGAGTGGCTCTCCACTGAGCAGCCAGTGAGGCACAACACTGGTCACCAGCAAAGCCTACCACACACTGGCTACCAGCATGGTACAGCACTGGGCACTCGCTCTGTGCTGCAGGAGACAAGCTCCAAACCTGGTAGTGGCCAGAGTGAGAGGAGGTGCGTGGTAAAAACAGGTTTCTAACAACACGTCTGTGTGGCACCTGGAGCAACGTGGCTGGTATGAGGTCTGTGTTTAGCCCTGTGAGTCTGGGTTCGGACTGGCCTTGATAAGAAGATCACCTGCTACGAGTTATAATTTGGCCTGATGTCTCTGAATGTGACCTGCCTACCTCCTTCTGGTCCAGCTGGAGGGAGGACTTGATCAGATCCCGCAGGGCAGTCAGCTGCTTCTTCTCCTCATCCTGAGTTTGTTTGATCTGAGGAGAACAAATGCATAGTTGAGGAAAAGATGCAACAGAAGAACTGAGAGATTACCAGCTGTGTTTACACAGCGCTGTTTATTGCACAAATAAAAATGCTTCATGTAAATACACTGAACTAAAGACTGAAGTCAACTTCTCCATTAGAAAAACATTTCCACCTCTCTCTTTTTTTGAAAAATATTTTTGACATATGTCACACTTCTGAATTGTTTGACTTTTAAGAAAAAGTGAGAACACATATCAACATTTTAAAGGGGTGGTTTGGATGTTTTTAATGGAGTATTATGAGATACTTATTCACACTCAGTGTATCACCTACAATAGACAATGGTTGTGTGACTTTAAAGTTAAGTGTTGTACTGCTGTGTACAGGAGTGGCAACAGAATGTAGTTCCAGTTAACATCATTTTAAGGACATGCCATATTTAGAATATTTTCACAGCTTTACCTTGGTGTCAAACTACTCTTTCTATGGGGACCGAAGCAGTTACCTATGCTATCTTCAGAGCCACCAGACTCCAATTACAAAAATACAAATTTAACATCAGAGAACACAAGAGTTGCACAGTTGTTTTGATTGATTAGTCTGTTTGTGTTATTGTGTGACTTTGGCGAATCCTATCTAACACCCCCAACAAAACAAAGTCACACAAACAAAACCAATCGAGGCAGTAATTCATTTATTCTGTGAGGTCAAATTTCTGTTTTGTTAATGGAGTCTCATGGCATTGAAGGAAACATACATAACAGATTAAATTTCTCCCACATAAGGGCTGTCCTATGGCAAGGTAAAGCAATGAAAATATTCTAAATAGAGATTATTTGCTGTTTTGTTAGGTGGCCAAGCTTAGCTTCTGTGACAACTGTCCTGCCTGCTTCTACAAACGGGGGTTGCTTTGACTTCCATCTACTGTGGATCAGATTACATTATGACATTGTTGGGAGTGACCAGTACAGTGTGCAGATCTTCTGTCTGACTTCTACTTTCCTAGGAGTAACCATCTTATGCTATGTGAGGTTTACTAGTTTCCAGGAGATTTTGAACCGTGACAGTTGCCGCAGATGTGCTTCTTCCCCTCATAAAATAACTGCAGGAGCATTATATGCAGATAAAACTGCTGCTTCAGGGGAAAACACAGCAGTACTGTGAAAATGAAATGGTGGTGAGCAGTCAGTGTAGGCTCATCTTTTTCAAAAGTTTGCCTTTGTTTATTGTGCTAATCTCAGCACAACAGAGCTTTCTTTTTCCAATTTATTCCATAATTTATTTTAGGTCTCATGCAAATTCTTTTATCAGAATGATAAATTGTATTGAGCAACTTCATGCTTGTCCTTGGAAATGATAATTTGACCCCAGCAGCCTTTATTGCATCAGTCAAGCAAAATCTATCTCTTGAAAAGGGGTATGATACTCAGAAAAAGGACAGCAAGAAGACCATCATATATTTTTGTAAAATAATTTTTACTGATTTAATTCAGGAGGAAATAACCTAGTCCAAGTGTATGTATGCATGCAAAGATGGACAAAGTATCAGATTTGATCCCTTGAAAAATAAAAGCTAAACACAAAGCATAGGAAAAGGTGAAAGGTAAAGACTTGATTTACATTATAGAGATCAGCTGCCAGCTTCTCGATGTACTGCTTCAGCTTATCTGCTGTCTTCAAGCCATCTTGGAAGAAACTGGAAAACAAAGGTACACGTGAATCTCACTGACTGGAATAAATATGAATGACAAGTCGCCCATTTATAGGAAGTACAACTTTGTAAATGTCAGACGTTGCACTGTGCTGCTTTTTGGCCACTGTGAAGGTCACACAGTGAGGGAAGATTTTATGTTTAATGTATAGCTCGGCTCATTCTGGCGCCTTCGGCTCTTGGCACAGAATCGTAGCTGGCCGCTTCCACGGCAGATTTGCAGAGGTGCTTAGCACATCCTGAAATCCATCACAGATCTGTCAGCGTTACACACCTCGATGCCGAGCTGCAGCTGCAAATCACCACTAATGACCTCCCCGTCTCCACCCCCTGCCCACCTCTCCCTTCCTCTGATCATTACTTTCACCGTCACATCTCTCGTCTGCTTGTTTTCTTTTAATCTGTGCATCGAGGAGCCCACATCTCTCCTCCCACTCCATCCACCTCTCCACGTTGATTTCTGAAAGCCTGTCAGAATGTATGGTAAATGTGTTGATGCTGCAAGATTCACCTCGGCTGACTTTTTGCATTTGATTCTGCTGCACTATATGGTCATAAAATATTTAGCATTACTTTAACTTCTTATCTAACTGGAAATTCTGGTTCACCATCATGACTTTTGCTCATAACGTTTAGCATTATTTTATAGAGAAGTCCATGTTTTGTTGGGACTGGCTAGCAAATTTCTTCCTAATTGCTGTCCTCGATATGTTGAATTAAGTGGTTCAGTAATAAAAACGAACACCAATTGTTTTCTTTTGAGTTGTGAGCAGTCACACACTCTTCCCTCAGCTCTCCATCGATTCCCTTTTTCCCTGTAATCCATCACCACTGCAGCTTTTTGATCCATCAAGGCCCAGGTTGCTCAGATTAAACGGAGGAAGTTTATTGTTTTGTCCCAGTGTTATGACAGGACCTAGCAACGCTGGGAGAAAATTTGTCATTCTGTCACAGGCCGTTGTGAGCTGCAGTTCTGGCACAGGGAGCGCCCACTTATTTACCCACCAAACCCCACAGCTGTCAGAACATATCTGTATGACGACCTGTGCATATTTATGAGAGCTATATATACATCTGTGAACCCTGAAGATCTGTGAATCATACAGGAGATAGAAAATTGACAGGAAGCGATGCATAGAATGAGAGAGACGAAACCATTTTCTGTGGCGTGTTTCGAAATACATTTCTCAGTGGGTGTGACTCACACACCAGGGGAGTTCGGGGGGATTAAGGTGGTACTTACTTGCACTGTGCGTGGTAATACTTAATCAGGTTCTGGAGGAGGTCCACTCCTTTCTTGGTCTTGATCTCATTTACTTTGATCAGGTACTGCAAAGCAAAAAGAGGTGAAGAGTTCAGCCATGAGTTCAAATTCAGGGTGTGTTTAAAAGATTTTTTTTTTGTTTCATGAGGTATAATGTGGCAGAGCTGTTACACAAAGAATACACACATGCTCTGCCACAGACACTTACAATTCAAACACTTTGCATTATGATAATCTGCATGCACTTTGGCAGCTTCGATTAAAGAGCCAAGACTGCCTTGACACTGTATGAGCAGAGGTGGATCCTTAGCTTGCCAATATAAAAGTCCATGCATGAAAAGTAACACTGAAGAAAAACTAAACAAGTTTTTTCAGGCAAAACATAAAAGTAAAAAGTACTGTTTTGGTCCTGAGTTTATTAAATAGGGACAGTGGTGGAAAAAGTATTTAGATCCCTCACTGAAGTGAAGCTACTCATGTTTCAATTTTCTCAAGGTAGAGCTAATTTTACCTACTAAATATACTATTATGAGGTTTAATTTACAAAAATGTCTAATCCGTTTAAATTAATCATGTTTTCATGTTACCTTGATCTGAAGAGTTGCTATTGCTGTTGGCTAAACGCGGAGTAGTTAAAGTAGAGTTAATGGTACAATATTTGCATCAAAATTTAGTGAGTATGAGAGTATAGGTACAAAGTTACATAAAATGGAAAGACTGAAGCAAAGAACAAGAACCTGATAATTTTAGGTACAGTACTTTAGTTAATGTACTCAGTTACATTTCACCACTGCACAGGGACACCAGATACATATTAAGGGTTGTGAGGTGATTAATGGAAGAGAAAAGAAAGTGTACAACATTTTTATATTTCAAAACTTTTGTTAAGGTCCTTTTTTATGAAACAGTGAATCATTTGAACATTTAAAGACAGGGAATATCGTTTCATTTAGAGATAAAAATCCAGGGTTCATGCAGGGTTTTAAGAGTAGGTTCAAGTACTTTTCAAGCATTTGAAAGGCAGCTAAACCCAAACTGTCCACACTCTCAAAGCCATTACCATGATCGTGTAAATTCTAACATTAAATGTAAATGCTACAAAGTGTTTGCTCGTATGACACTGTGGAGCAGAACAGGATGGGAAAACGGCCTCCCATTCATTTTGCTGCTTATGTCAGTCAAATAAATTTCAGTCTGCTTCGCTTCATGTTTGGTGTGAGACGCCAGGAGACAAACTAATGTGACAACAGGATTATTTCACTTCAAATACTAAGACATTTAGACTTACGTGTGGATGAAACCGTAGTGTGTTGAAAATCTTTCTCAGTTATCATTTATAGAATCTGCTGATGTTTTAATAATGTATAATAGTTCACAACATTTAAAAATATGATTTAATACAGTTTTGGATTAAAGAAAGTAGCTAATAGTACGTATTTACTTTCCACCACTGTGTGGGGATCAGACTGTGAAACACACTGGCAGTAAAAGAGAATACCATCCCGTCTGATCTATATAAAGTTTCAAAAGAATGATGGGAAATATTTTAAATTAGCATCATAAAAAGGAGAGAGAAACCTCCAGAGGAAGTCCTTTGTAGAATGTGTGCTCAGTCGGGCTTTCTGAGGATTCAAAACAAACGTCTTCAGACAGGACTCCCACCAAACAAATGACTAAAAAAAAAAATAATAATCTGAGCTAATCCTACAACATGCCAATCCGCAGAGATTTACAAAGAGTCTCATTTGAAGACCACTTTCAGCTCCATAGTAGAATTAAATCTATTTCACAAAAGCTTTCCTGCAGCATCTGATGCCATCATACAATTTCAGTTTGCTCCTCATATCACGTGTGCGGATGCATGTGTGTTAGTGTTCGCATGAGTGCACGTGTATGTGCATATATGCATGCATGTGTTGTCCCTTTGTCTGGCTGACAGTGCCTGTTGGACAAGAGATTATCCACATTTTGTCTGAGCCCTGTGTGGGTTCAGTGTTTTGGACACTACTGTCGCATGTGCGTGTTTGGACTCTTTTGTGTGAATGAGCAGCATCGCCCGCGCTGCTGCCGCGTCTGAGCGGGGCATAATGCAGCCTGCTGAGCCCTGCCTTTCCACACTCCTTCGCTGGCAGCGTCGGGATGAAAAGGGTGAGAGAGTGAGAGCATCCTGTAATCTGGTGATTGAGTAACATGGAGAGCGATAGAGAGCGAGAGGGGGAGAGAGCGTGAGAGCAGAGAGTGGTGCACACGGAGAGAAATGAGGTTAAGTGGGATGAACAGATTGTACCACTGACTGCAGGAACTGTCCCCCACACAGAACAGCAGCAACACTGGTATTTCCATACATTATGACTGTTGATTTAAGAAATCTGTGATGTTTGTAATCATTCTGTCTCCTCTTTTTACTGAACAAGCATAGACTAATGAGAAGCTAGGGTAGGGCGATTGTGTCTCTGTCTGTTCTAGTTTAACATCATCTATTTGTGGTAACTTGTGGTCGCTGATTGACGATCACCAGGGGGCAGCTGGAGTGAGAGGGGGTGGGGGGAGTTAAGTCATGGCACGCCGTGAAATGCCAGCATGGATGAGTCAAAGACAGGGTGAAACATTTGTTTTTGGAGATATCATGGCTTTTTCTCCAGATGGCAAGACGATAAGGATTTTAAATAATCATCTTAAAGCCTCTAATGGAGCTTTGAAATAAT
>JAOWBC010000812.1:5338966-5352119 GCA_028566105.1 Hypoplectrus providencianus | reverse complement strand
GGCTTTTTCTCCAGATGGCAAGACGATAAGGATTTTAAATAATCATCTTAAAGCCTCTAATGGAGCTTTGAAATAATGGAAACTTTAAAATTCCTGCAAGAAATACTGATGAGCATGAGGCTATTTGTAAGTTTCGTTTACAATATATTTTCCATCCAGGATCTAAAAAAAATGCAGTTTGGTGACATTAATGAATAAAAAAAACATATTTCTCCAGCTAGGATCAGAGCAAAAAAATTACTCAGATGGTTGATTGATTTTCCAAATAGTTGCAGTAATTGTTGCATCTCTTATATCCAAATACAGTACAGTACATTTTCTGGAAAATCAACTGATTTACTGCTTGTGGATGATATAACCAGTCAGGAATGACATTTTTTGTCAAACCCAGCTTTTTTAAAATCAAGCAACTTTGTCACATGAATGCAAAAACCTTATAGGAGTCAACTAAAGTTGTCATGTTTTTTAATGTTAAGAAACCAACAGACTCTGACAGTCAACTAAATGAGCTTGCCTCTGGTGTTTATTGTCAAATGGCACAAGATACGAGGACTATCATTTAAACCCTTGTGTGCCAACAAACATCTATCTGAAGTGGTTTGACAGCTGCGAGGATCAATAGCAATGACTCTATAAATACAGCAGCAGGCTGGTGAGATACCTGGGTTTAAAACACTCATAAGTTTTGGCCTGAACACTAAGCCTGAAACTATCACATCATATGTGTACAGAAACAAGTCAATTATGTCCTCAATAGAACCCTTTATTGCTTTTTTCAGGGGGGGAATTCTTCAAACCACAGAGTCATCTAACTACCATTTATAGTCAGGCTGGTTTAGTAACAAGTGGCCAAAACCACAAAGGCCCTTTGTTTTTACTCTGGAACAACCAACAGACACTGTTCAGAGGACTCTTTCAGTGCTGTGAGGACACAACAAATAAGAATCATACTACAAATCAGAGCACAAACATGCAATGCTCTGCAGATGATTAGAAATTTGAAAATCTAATATGAACAGCCAATGGAAAGGAAGAGTGTCCGAATATAACGTGGGAGCTACAACTCTTTTCTGGCACCCAGCATCAACTGGAGGCGGCTACAAGAACGGATAATGCAGGGACTGTTGAGTAGATCTTCTGAAATCATGAAAAGATTAAAAAAAAAAAAAAAAAAAAAAGTTCAGGTTTAAACTTTAATGTTTCAACCAGGAGAGGTTTATGAACTGTGAGACGGTGTGGGAGAGTTGAACACGGGGACGTGAGCCAAAGATACTGCGTGAGGTGAAGGAACAGGTGCGTGCTGTTATTAAAAAAAAAACAGGACGCTTTTGTAGTTGGAACACATATTCTTAGATTCAGTGGGCTTTGAGAGGATATCATTCTCTCTGGATCAATCAGAACCGATCTGTCTGAACTCCGTTGGCTCGTCAATGTGATATTGCTTCTGTTGTGCATAGGATTGTGGGGCAGAATAGGTAGAAATGATAGATACTGCAAAGTGCAAAATGCTACTTTATGCAGGATTTTCATGTACAATATGTACTATGTATTGTGACAAACGAAATCTTTTTTATGGAATACTAAATAGTTTGGCACTATGCTGACATTTGCATATAGCCCAAAACTCCATCGCTGCAGTCTTGTTCCATCTGTTGTATTCTTATTGACTCCCTTGTTTCATGTTAAGCTCTACCAAAAAACATTCTGAAGTATGCAGATAAACCTGACATGCTTAAGCCAAACCAGAATAAGAAGTGTGAACACAGGTGGAAAAATGTGGGCAAGGAAACACCTCTGAGTCATAGTGGGAAGAGGGCAGATCAGCACAGCAGGGCACAAAAGGACTGCAGCAAGTTCGGTAGTGAATAATTCACACAAGCAACAGCAGTGCAAGAGCCATTGGTCCATTATGTAATTTGAGTAAAAAATCCTAACAGGATAAAACAGTGAACAAGGCGTAGGCGTCACCACCCACCACTAGAGAGGTTTTTGGCAAAGCAGAGTGAGTTCTAACAGTTTGTTCTGATTCTCTTGGGCACATAGACATCGCATTTGTTTTACACTTTATACTTGCTGTCAGATTTCTTTAAGTATTCGTCTTTGAGTGATAACACCAAAGGAGAATGTCAACATGCTTAGAAGCAAACAAGTTTGCAGAACCAGAGGAACATCTGAAAACACTTAAATTAAAGACAAACAGTTGGACTCTCAAGCTGCTTGGTATCTGACTTATTCTCATGACGTGCCATGAGATGTTTAGTGTTAAATTTTCTGAGTCATATCCCCTGACATAAGGATATTAGTTTCAGCGTTGAAGCAGGCAGCTACATACCTCGCTCATGAATTCATGTAGGTGCAGCTGTATCTTTTCAGGTTGCTGTAATCCCAACATGTGGAGCTGCATGACTGTTCTACTATAAATTATTCAAATTATCTGAGAGAAAAAGTCAACTCAGGCTTAAAATCTTCAAATGCAGCTGGCAAAAGAGACTTTACATACATATACATATAGGATTTTAATAAGTGGGTGCTCAGACCAAAAATAGCACTGCGTTGGTGGAGCGGTGCTGCAGCAAAGAGAAGACGAAACACGATCTGGAAAGGCTGGTTTTGGGTGACAGAGTCATGAGTGTGAAGGATTATCAGATGCAAAAACATGGTTTGTAACAGGATTTCACAAATCTTGAAGCTTTTCAAGGTGAAAATCTAATATCTCAAGAGATGCACCATTCAGCCGGTTGGAGAGTTAAATCAGCTTATTTTCAGCTTGGTGATGGCCTATTATTCTCAGATATAGCCGATTCACATATAGCAGGCACCACATAAAGGTTTGCTTCAGGCACAGCAGCACAGCCAGAAAAGGAGTATTTTCACAGCTAGGCACATTCTGTGTTGCAAACTTGGTGACTTTCGCGCTAGCTTTAGCTACTTTTCACACCCTCTTTGCAACGTAATTTCTGAAAAGTGTCAAGAAACAAATTTAGCGACTCATTCAGGCCATCAAGCAAGAAGCTGAAACACATTCATATATATATTATTTTGTATTTCATTCACATGAATTGCCACAAGAGTGGAAGCTAATACAATACTTACCTTTACACTTTTGTGAATAGATTCATAGTTTTGTATAAATAAATAGATAAAGAAATCTGCTGTTTTAGATATGTAATAAATAAATAAATTGCTGACTCTTCAATAGGCCTACATGTATAGTATCTTTTTTGAGAGTTATTTTGAGATTTGAGTGCATTGTTGCATTGTTAGACACAGCACAAACATTGTCTGCCACCAATCAACACAACATTAAAGTGGAGGGTAATCTTGTCATTTACATAGGGACAGGAGCATAAAAGTGGACATTTGGACAGCACACAAAGCTGTGCGTTGGGGTTTTAACCTCGACCTACCTCGCACATCTGAAGCTGGAAGAGACGCCGCTCCTTCTCCATCTCCTCTGCGATTTCAGCCCCAGTGATCTCAGTGCGGATCATCCCGTGTTGCTTGGCATGCTCTCGCTTCTCCTTCTCGATCTTTGTACTGACACAGAACAGAGGAACATTACTGACTGTTTTTTGCATCATGCATTCAGGTTTTTGCATTCTGCAATGTGTGCAATATCTCCTCGAGGGTCCAAACAATATTGCAGCACATTATAAACAGTTTTTGATCCATTATTCAGGACTCTTTAATGAGCTAGATGGTGCAAATATGCAGGATTACAACAGAACACTATAATTATCCACTTACAACTTGGCCTCATAGTCTTTCCATGCCTTGTCGAAGGGCTTCTTTATGTCCTGCAGAAACACAGGAGAACAGGCATCAGCAAACTACAAAGAGGTCACTGCGGGGACGGAGTTATTTGCAGAGTTGGACTGCTTCCAGGGCTCCAACAAATGCCTCAGTCTGCCCACGATTTATACCCTGCACTGCCAGCGAGGGACCACGCCCCTCCTTGTACCCCGAACATCAACGGTTCATGACCCAGTTAGTCGCCACTCGCCTCAAGGACAACACAAAGGCAGTGTTTACATCTGCAAGATTTACAGTGTGAGCTTTTGAGCAGAGAGCTCTTCCCCGTCTCTCTGGACTCTTCTCACTTACACTCAACATACAAAGATTAACAGGGAGATGTGCTGACGAGGCATTAACTTTCCCTGTCCCGCTGGGTGAGCCGTGCAGTGGGATGGGGTCCGGCAGAAGGGTCAAAAGAGAGAAAAAAACATCAATAAGAGAAACTGTTTCACAGTAAATCTTACCCCTTTCACGCCCTTCAAGTCGCCCTTCAGCAGTGAGTCCAGAGTGAAGATCACATTGTGGCTGAGGCTCTGGAGCTGGAAGATGACACACACAGAAAGCAGGGTGTTATAATGTAGCTGTTGTCACGAGAAAACACAGACAACAAATCACCACTCAGACAATGCGGTTGCAGATTTTATAGGATAAGGCTGAGACTGATCTCACAAACAAGTATTGTCTGTGAAGCTAAAGCTTGTTATAATTCATTCTTCTGGGCCATTGTTGTCCAAAAACTATGAAAAACACAACAGTTATCCACATGGCTACACAAGGTGACAGATACATTTTTAACAAATATCATATTATTTAAATTTAATATGTGTTTACATTCACGGCTGCAAATAGTCTCTTATAAATGTTTGGTCCAATACCATAACAGCAACCATAACTATCTACCAATACCGGTAACAATCCAAAACTGTCTTTTTCCTTTAAACAACTAAGCTGTAAAAAAACATAAATGTTTCAGAACTTTGCTAAACCTGGCCATCAAAAAACACTATGTTCAAACTGTGAAACTAGCACTCCACTCCAGCATCTACGTTATAATTTAGTTTTATGGATCTGATGGGATTATACTTTTCTGATATTTGATCAAGTGATTTTGATCAATATTGATACTGAACATCAGATTGGTGCAACTCAAATAAAAATATTGATTAGAGCAAGTCTGAATAGGTTATTTACAGTTTTTTAGATGGAACAACTAAATGTAGCACAGAAGGATGGATAAACAAATTGCTGAATTTAGTCAATTTATGAGATCTGTTGACTTTCAGAAAATTTGAGATAACATCGGCCTTGTCCTTTAATCTGCGATGCATTACAATGATGCAACTGCTGACTGAAGAAATCAGCAACATAACAGCAAATCTGCAAGTTTGTCTATTGAAGAATTAGCAAAGGCTTGTTGCCAGCAGCTCGGGTTGCTACAGTTATGCTCAGCAGCTCTAACCATTAGGATCAGCAAGGTCATTTACAACCGTACTAAGCATTTAAGACCCTGTTGTTGTTAGCCAAGTCCACACAGACACACAGCAGCGGTCAAGGAAGTAAACAGCGCTTAATGGGTGCTAATGTGCTTCTTAAGTGCCTGTCTTGCATATGGCCAACGTCAGAATCAATCCTGTACTGGCTGTCTGCCGGTGTGCTCTAACAGCTCGTACTGGAAGCGCTCGCCATCTCTTCTAGTATATGATGGTCAAGATGAGAAAGATGATGAAAAGCTGGTAGCAACGTGGCCAAATTTGTCTAAAAAATCCTTAAATTTAAGCCGATAACACATGTAGGACATCTAGGACAAGCTCTGTTCATCAATTCTCATTTGTAGCGCACGCACATACCAGTAGCCCTTAGGGCGCAGTTATTGAAGTCTGAAAAACTCACTCAATAAAACACTCAAAACAGAAGAGACAAAAGTCAAGAGCGAGAGACCAAGAGAGGAACATGTGTGGATAATTTCACTTCCCTGCCATATGCAGGTAGCGCCAACAGGTGGGTGATTTAGGAAGGTTCATGGACACACACAGACACACGCACGCAGTTGTTCCTGGTGCTGCCAAGTGTATTTATGGAGTCTAATCTTGCTGTCAGCCACACAGGAAGAGAGGGAGAGAGCGAGGACTGGCTCTTCTTCCAACAACAATCATTCACAGAGGATTCAAACAGGACACATTATTCAACAGAAACGTCAGGGGAAATCCATGGCTGGCTGATAAGAGCCTGGACTGGTGAAAAAAAATACAAAGCTCGGAGGTAGATATAGCTGCAGTCAGCTATACTGTCCGTCTGTGACCGTGTGGGCGAATAATATACAGGTTTTAAACAATGTGTGGAGATGGATGAACTTGTAGGCACATACATCTCTATTATTTGTGAGGTTTATTTTTAACTTCATCAATAACCTTTTTGTTTTGTTTTTTTTAGCTTCCCCACTACATGCCTCACCTCGACTATAATCCTAATCTTAACCTTACACCCAAATCCTAAACCACTTACAGAAGTGAAGACAGGAAAAAATAAACTCTCTCTAGAGAATTCTCTTCTTCCTATCCACATGAGTACAAACACAAGTGCAGAGCACTCCATAGGAGAAGCAGCTAACTCTAGCAAGATTTTAAGTGTTGACATGTTGACCTCACCAGGTTCTTCAGTAGGGCAGACAGCTCTTTGGTGAGGGAGGAGAACTTGACAAAGGCTGTTCCCAGGTCGGGGTTGTCCCGGCTGATGAAGTTGCTGCCGAATTTGTCCAGAGCCTGAGCGTAGTTCTCTTCATTCTGGACGTGATCTGTGTTGGAATCAGACAAGAAAACCAACTGCTGGTCAGTTTATCTGCCCTTAACTCTGGGTGATCATTAGTCTGAGTAGCGGCCTGCAGGTGCAGCAACATCCTGAAACCCTGCAGGTGCAAAGTGAGTTCATATCCTAAAATAGACTCTAGATCCTTTTGTAGTTAAAAATCATTTAGCCTTGAAAATTGAAACATATCAAGTATTTTTATCAAGTACAATAAAGTTGGCATTAACAGTGGGTGAAAAGTTACTATTTTGCCTCAAACTGTGTCCTTGGATTTTTTTTTGTACCGTGGATCATCTTTTTAGCAAGTCTGATAAGAAAATTCTTGGAAGTTGGTTACCAGACCAAGTTTAACAAACCCGGTTTGCAGGAATGTTATACTCTTTTGCCTTTGAAAAATGTTTACATTTACAAAATTTACTATCAAGGTCAAATATTCAAAGGTTTATAAAACATGGGGAGGTTTTATTGCATTTATAGGGAGGGAGAAAATTCAAGTTTGCCTTCTTTCATTTGGACTGTTAATACTTTTTTACCAATGCTGTGACATATTTTACAAAAAGAATATAAGTTAAAGAAAAGTGCCTACAAGGAATGAAGAAAATATTTCAGTGAGACACCATCTTTGTTATCAACAACAAAAACACCTGCTAGTAAATCTTTGGGAATACTCAACAGATCCTTCAATGGAAAGTTCTTTCATCAGCACAGAAACACAAGCAGTACAATAACAGGCACACGTTACCGTCACCTGTGATTCATGAATTCAGGACAGACTTTGTTTAATAAATTTTGTCTGTAATAAGTCATCTTTATACGAGCCAAACGTCAGCGTAACAAGATGTGTGGTTCTCCAGTTCTGCGGGACTCTGCGGGGGCCTTCAGTCAAACAGCAGCATCCATCTGTCCTTGTCGTTAGTGAGACATGCAGAGGAGCTGGAGGGGGAGGAGATGCTCTGACTGGTGCCAGATCTGAGGAAGAGTCCTGAGAGGCAGGTCAGGTGAGACAGGCACCCCGCGGCATCTCATTCCTGCATCAGCCATTTTGAACTTTTGGCACATCAAATACAGTCTAAACAGGGCTGCAGTTACCATGGAGGAAAATGACATCATGTCCATGGAGAGTTCGGAATTTTTTTTTCATTAATTTCTTAGAAACCTTCTTTTAATGTACATTAGCTTATTAAAAAAACAAACAAACATATATGTAGTTATATATCTACTCAATTTTATTAATGGAATCAAGCCCTGCTGTTAATGCTCATATTCATGGTCTGGATTTTTTCCTGCCATCTGTCATTTAATGAATTACATTCAGCAATTATCCTTCCATGTGCTGTAGTAAGTATTTTAGTATTTTAAGAGTAAGCTGAAAAAATATGAAACATTTAAACAAAGATTCAAAATAAAAGCACTGAATTGGCTTGTATATTGAATAAGCTTCAGAGAACATTATGTAGTTTTCACAGCGATTAACCCTCATCTCACCTTGTCAAAGAATTAAAAATTAAGAAAACGGCTATTTTCAGTATTTCTTTTTTTTTTTTTTGTCAGTGGATCAGTTTTAAGTTTTGCAGGGAGTCATGGAACAAGAGCTGGCAGCCACGGGGAGCTGCTGGATGAAGAGCTGCATGGATCCAACTCCTCTGCAAGGTAACTAATTTTACTTTGACCTGCTATTGAGTGGAAAACTACTTTCACTGAGTGCATCATGAGCATGAGCTGTTGCTCAAACATGATGGGAAAAGGTCAATTATTGACTGACTTCTTTCCTGAAACAATGTGATTTTGTTTGGCTGCTGCACTGTCAACAGATACACTGGCTGCTCTTCTGTTACATTTCCAATAAAGTAGCAGCTCAAGGAGTGTTTGCTGTAAACACTAATAACCACCAGGACTGAAATTGTTAGGATAATAACTTTAAAGCTGGTGTTGGCAGTTTTCTAACTTTCTCCCCTCTCTGTCCTAAATCCCTCCCATGAGTTTAGTATAGGCATATGCACACATTCAAACAGGAACATGTTAAACAGTAAACATTCGTTTTTATCCTGTTGAGGATTTGAGATAACCCAAAGTTGATATCAAGTGGCAAGAATAACCGTCCTGTTTTCTTTTCAAGTTTGTGTTGTGTAAAGCCCTTTGAGATTACACAGTGACTTGAGGCCCTAGGTAGCTACATATGCATGAACTTGAAATAGATGCAGCCCCGTTCACTGGAAGCTAAACTATTAGCACCATATCCTATTCATGTGCTATACTGCTGCACTTCATTTTGCACTCTCTTTTGGGACCATTTCACAAACTCAAGTCCTTGTGGTCTGAATAAGAGAGAAATTGATATTTTTGCTTTGTTTTGTATTTAGACTGTTTAGTATTTTACAGTGCAAAACATATTGAGACAAAAGCACCATAAAAATATTACCTTGACTCGGCACTGATCTATTGTGCACACATATCTTTTCTCCTCCGACTGATCTTGAATAATTTTAGAAATGTTATTGTTTTGTTATTATTTTTTTAGCATTTCATGTAAGCTATTGAGCCCAGATGACAAGCAGACATCAGACTTCAGCAGAAGTGCAATCAGTCCTCTCCTTGTCATGTTGTATCTGTCAACAACATGCAATGAAACCACACAAGGACTTGTTTGACAATGGTCTTGAACCTCTCTTGGATTAAATGCACCAGAGTTGGATTAAAGTGAACTAGAAGGAGCTTGCATGATCATCTGACTTTGTAGGGCAGCCCTGAGGAGCACCCTCTCTCTGAAATGACCTGTGACTGGCCAAAGCCTTGCAGCTTGGACTGATTTTTTAAAGCCTATTATGACTCCAAAAAATGCCCATCCCAGCTTTGACTAAATATAGTTTTTGGAGGATTGTGTATGTGTTGGAGGGACTCATGATTTCAGTGTTGGAACATTCTGGCTATGGCTTTGGAGTCTAAGTATTCATTACAATTGCAAGATGCACAAGCATCCCATTCTTATTTCTATTTTTAGATCACATACACTGTTTCTCTTGTCATAACTACATCCAACCAAATAAACTAACTGTTGAAGTAAGTGGCAGACTGATGGGACAGTCAACTTAAGAGTTTGTTCCAGACTTTTTAAGTTTCTCATCCACTGTGGCAGGAAGGTAAACTGTCTTTTCTGTGGAGAACAAACAAACTTTTTTGTGGGACAAACATCTGAAACTGTCAATTTAGAGGGAGGAGGCTGCTCTTGAAAGCATTCGGTGGAAAATTACTGAGGATCCATGTCACAGCAACGAGCAAAACAAACTCAGGTGTTGGTTTCTGGGACAGCCTGAAAACACACACACACAACACACCATCTGTCCCACAAAAGGCAATGTTCCAGACAAAGAAAAGCAATCCTAGGTTTTTTTTAAGATATTGAAGAAATCCTGGGCTCTCCTCTGGGATTTTTTTTCTTGGAATGTGTTGTGAGCAAGAACCCAGCCATCAGCTGAGAGAATTCAGGCTGATAAACTTCTAAACAGACTCACCTTGTCCTGAATTGTAGATGGCCTTCACTGATTTCTTCACCTTCTGCAGGGAAGTCCTGTCCTGGTCCAAGGCCTGAGAAAAGAGGAGGAGAGGAAACTGTTACCAAATTGGTTTAATTCTTGCAAAACATGCTGGAAACATTCACATCAAAAGACAACATGAATAATGTAAATTTAATGCTACAGCAAACTCTAAGTATTTGGGGCATGAGTACAACAATATTTGCCCTGTAATTCAAGGCATGCATATGAGATAAAGCTAATGTAGACAGAGTGCTCACAACACAGTGCTTGACCTGAATGTGGCATAAATCATTATTTCACTGCTAACTGCCCGAGCGAAGCCTTTGTGTTCTCTAATAGGCAAAATAAATAGGCAGGATATCCGGTTTTTAAAACAGTTAGGATATTTATCACAATAATCATTCACAATGAAACATTACAACGCTAAAACAATAAACAGTGCCACTGCCCTATTGTTACTGTGAGCTATCTGTCTCACTTCTTTGCTATTTTTTTAGAGATTAATGCTCAGGAGTCCAGCACCCAAAGCACAGGGGAGTTAAAATAATGACCAATATAAATAGAAAACCACTTCAAAGGCACTATAGATCATACCACCAGCAGTAACTCATGTAACGATGATGTATGTGTATATTTAGAGAAAATCCTACGAGTGCTATTTTAAGACAAAGCCATGCAAGGGTGACCTTGAACTCATTTACCCCCAAAAAAACAGCTCCACATGAGGAAAATTCATCATCGTAAACATCATCCGCATAAACGAAAAACTCATCATTCGTCCCTGTTGCTCAGCTTGCTCCCTGCCAGAGAAAACATCAACTACATCTGAAGTTACACCACGTCTAAACACATCTTACATGCCGGAGCTGATTTGTGGCCCAAAACCTAAACACAAGTGCATTTCATTCAATAAAAACGTCACGATTTAAATAACCTTTTAGGTTTAATAGCCATGTCTTTTCTTTATCAACCTGTCTTGTAATAATGTGTTCTTCAAATCTTCAAACAACTGGTTCCCTTTCATTTTCATTCAATTACTGATCTTTTCCTCTTACTTCACTGGTCTGGCATGTGCTTTAAATCTCTTTTAAATCTTTTTTTGTTGTAAAATGTCTTTTTTATTTCCATTTAAAACAATGTAAAATGCAATAAATCACAGATAAAGTTGGAGAAATAAAATGTACCCTATTCACCATCCATGTTTCTGCTCAAACAGAACCAGATTGTAACCATTTCTGTCCCAATAAACTAGTTAGAAGATAGGGTAAGTAGTATCGAACATTAACACATTATAAGTGGCATCAATATTTTCTTTGTAGGTTTAAAAGTGTAACATTTCTGAGCAATGACTCTTGTAGCAGAGTTAATTTTCTCCAATTTCAAAAGATGTGTACACTTTTCAATCTCGAGCTAAAGGTTGCAGGAAATGTTTCCTTCCATTGAAGTATAATTCATCCGTCTCAAAGGAGCCGTATTATTTATTTACCTGGTGAGTAAGAAGTAAATCTTTTGGAGACAATTCAAACACTGAAGAAGTCGCTGGAGATACTTCTGTTCAACACCATGGATTATTTTTTATTTTATAGCCTTGAAACGGATGACTTTTACTGCTGTTTAATTTTATTTGAGCTTTTTTCTCTGTAACACCTTGCATTCAATACATTTCATCATCATAATTATATACATATTATCTTCAAACTCTGCCGTCATTTCAATCACAACTTGACACCTGTAGAGTTTCCTGACTGTGTCTTGCACAGTTAGGATGAGGTTAGCTGGTCATGATGAAATCATGTGATTTATGTACCACATTAACCATTATTATCAGATATCTCATTAGCTCTGTCGCTGGATATTCAGTAAAAGAAACTGTCCAAATAATCAAATACAAAATCAGCAGCAATGAGCATGTCTTGTTCTATATTCTATGTTTATATGCGATTTAAATGCTACGGGACCCTCCTCTTCTCTTTCACAGCTTTAGTACGCAATAATATTGAGGTCAAGCATTCATTCCTGCTGTGAGCAAAACAACCTGGAGGCTCAGAAACATCAGAAACGTCCCATCACACTGAACACAGTCTGTCTGTGTGACATCTATTATCATTGCTTGCAGAAAAAGCTGAGATCATTGGGAGACTCCTTAGGTTCAAAGAAAGTGGTCACAAGCACCTGAATTACCTGTCTCCACTAAATGATTTAAAATGTCACTATTGGTGGTTTTGACAATCATTTCTTCTGGCAGTACAGTAATTTCAAATCCAGGACATCTTAACGGGAGGAAATGGAACCATAACTCTGCCATGTTTGCTCGTAATAGATGATAAACACCAGAAAAAGCAGCATTACATCAAGGTCAGGCGGTTAAGAGCTGAAGCACACATACACACAACAGAGGGCTAATTAAATTTCACAACATAATTAAGCCGTCCTTGGACTCCCCTGGACAGTTTTACATGGCTCTTCCCCAATTATGGCAGCAGTAGTTTGCCGCCGCAGGGCCCTTTCTGTCAGGGCAGAGCCCTTTGATCCCCCAGCACATGGGAACAGACTCTGCTGCCCAATGCCTCCCCACACTGCCTCATTATTAACCCTGCGTCTGTTTGGCTAAAGAGTGGCCCTAACGGCCTGTGCCAAATGTTTATAGTACCATTATATTGGCCAATATTGTCTCTGTATGTAATATTATCTTCATCATTACTTTTATAAAAATTTTCAAGCGGTATGAAAATATACATTATCCTGACCAGCAGGACCACCACCAATCGCTGGCCATGTTGCTATCACACAAAGCTGTAGCAGACTCAGTTTTGAGGTTGTATTGAAGTTGTCAGGATCATATGAGAGTTAAAGACTTAAAGTCTATCGGTTCCAACAATGTCATGCTAGCTTGTGTGGAAGAGGTTTAATTAATGCTCACAGGTTGGGATAAATTTTTGCAAGGAAAAAAATTGCATCTTCATTTTCAAAGGGGTCCCTTTAACCTCTGACCTCAATTAAGGTCAAAATATTTGCTCATTTTA
>JAOWBC010000812.1:5305452-5319220 GCA_028566105.1 Hypoplectrus providencianus | reverse complement strand
AAAGAAAGAAAGAAAGAAAGAAAGAAAGAAAGAAAGAGGATATGTGCAGAGGGCAGAGCAAATAATCTGACATAAAATGAACAAAAGTTGTTTCAAATAAATTTAATAATATAATTTAATAAATCTTGTCAAATTAGATAGTCTGGTCAACTCTCTAATTTACTAGCTTTTAAATATTAACTTTTTAAAGAAGCTCATATAGTTGAGTGTTGAAACATGCGAAACTTTTACGTATGTTTTAACATTTTTCTAATATGCCTAATTACTTTATTCCTCTTTATCATCTTTTGTACCAAACAGGGAGCGCCACCTTGTGGCCATTCTTCAGGAGAATTTTCTCTTGGTCTTTTAACTGTCTTTGAATGCGTTTTTTGTGGTCATCGGGAAAGAATAAATCATTTATGATTATTTCGGTTAACTTGATCTATTCATGTTCAATATATATAGAAATATATATTTTATAAACCCCACAATATTTTCAAATGGGATTTCTGTAAGAGGAGATTTTTTTTTTCACGAGAACACATATATATACACATAATAGCATATGATATATTTTTGTATATGCATATACATATACTGAACGTATTCAATATAAATGTATGAAAAAACAAGTAAAGTGAGATATATTTAAAGTAATATAGAGAAATGTATAAATAATACTCATTAGGCATATGACAAATGTAGGAGAAAGGTCTCCAAAAATGGACATTCATCAAAACAATGGGAAACGACATATTTCTGATTATAAAAAAATAAACACATTTACACACAGTTGTGTATATACCATACACAACAAGGCGAAGTTTTAGGAATAATATTTTGTGGTGGGTTAAATTATTTAAATTCTGTTTCCTTTTTACTTTGAAAATACTGACCACAATTTCCGCTTTTGATTGGCGCTGGCTTATCATAGCTTGAGTTAGCTGCAAGCTAGTGTTGATAAAGTGAGTAAGGTGGGAGGTGATTGTTGCTTTTATTTGGGAGTTCAACCTAAGCTTTGATATCCAAAGCACGGGTAAAAGGGTGAATATTGTCGCCTGGTACCTGGATTCGCCTGTCATCAATCGCAAAGCAGCCTGTTGTCTTTAAAACTTGTGGCGTGGGAGAAGAAACAGCCAGAGTTCAACGAAACTGAATGGCTGAGGGCTCCTCAGGTAACTGATATGCTGAAGAAATATATGCCAATACAGTAAAAATAAACCGTCAAAAATAAACTAGATGCTCTGATACACATTACTACTAACTGAAACTTATGTTAAATTGTTTACACAATCTTTCACAATATGGTGGTAAGTTATTTAGTTTATAGCATTGCTAACGAAAGCTAACATTAACTTTTAGCAAACGTTAGCTAGCTAGCCGGGCAGATTAATGACACGTTTGATTTCCTAACTGTGGCTAAAGCTAGCTTCCATTTAAAGGACGTGATGACATGTGACAGTGGACTTTGATAGACATCAATACACCTGATGTGAGAAACAGGAGCTAATAAACATGTGACGCAGCCTGCCAGCTCGCTTTATCAGATACGTACATTTGTCTTCGCTAGTTAACAGACTAGTAACCTAGCTGTTACAGTATAACTTTTTTACAACATCTAAAAATAGTGCTGGGTGTAACGGCTTAAAATCCTGTGGAACAATACTTTTAGGCCTGTCACGGTAACTGTCCCAGGAATATTCGCAATGAACGATATTATTGTCCCTTCAAGTAATTTGCCATTTTAGGCTCCAGATAAAATGATAATATAACAACAATAATGTACAATTATACCATTTAAAAGAGCAGTGAACTTTTAATTTTTAATTCATGATGGTGTGTCGTTCATCGTCTGACAGCTGGGGATCTGAGGATTATTTGTTAGGTATATTGACAACGTATTTTCTAAATGCTCTAAATCTGTAGTTCGTAGTTAATATATAAATGTAGGCGGATAGGGAGTCTATCTGGCAGTCCAACTCTTCCTGAACCAAATGGACAAAATGTTTCAGGCATAACATTTATAAACTCACTTTGCCCTTTGAAAAAACGTTTAAAGCCTAACTATGATGACTTTCTGATTGACTTGCTTAAAGTAGTAAGGGAAAAGGGGGAAATTTCCTTCACAGCTATTAAACTTAAACCTGGGGTAGGGCGTTAAGGCCTAAAAGTATGTAACCCAATACAGATAGGCCAGTCACGATAGCTTGTAATTAGTTTAGGTATATTCAGAAATTGGTATTTGAATATAAAAGAGATACGCTATCTTAAGTAAACAAAATACAACCTACAATAACAAATAAAACAGATCAACAGGTTCTGTGAACAGAAATGTACTAAATGGAGAAAAAAAAAGGAAATATAAATAAATAATACACATATATAATGTCAGTGGTATGGACTTATTGACTGAAAAAAGCAGAATCCATCCATATTGCACCGATGGTAAACAGATAATCTTTTTGTTGGTCATACTAGATAATGTAAGTATCCTTTATTCTGGGCTATGGTTCCTTTATATTGATTATAGACACTATAAGCAATTCATTGGTGATGAAAATTGTTAACTGAGTCAATGTTGTCGTTCCTTATATTAAAAATATTTACTGTGGCAGTATTCCTTTGAGATTATTATACAAACAGCTTCAATTTTTAACACTGTAACCTTTCTGTTGCAGACCCACCCGACCTTAATCCAGATGGATCATCGCATCAAAAACCGTATCAGCATAAATCAAGAAGAGGACGGCCCAGATACAACAATGGCAGAAACCTGAACAGTTATGAACCTTCTCAACAATATGGACACTTTCAGCAGGGCTCTAACCCCCCGTTTAGCCATGATAATACAAATTATGCATTTCATCAGCATCACTATCAAGGGGAGGATGGTAGGAGGCAAGGCAGGGGTAGAGGGAGGAGAGACGGCAATAGAAGTGTAAATGGGAATTTTGATGGTTTCAGCTCCAGTTGGCAAAGACCTGGAGGTGACTTTGGCCTGTATAGTGGTAACAACAGAGGTGCAGGAGTCTTTCATTCAGGTGCACATCCCATAGATGGACCAGACGGACCCAGCTGGCGAAGAGAAGATGCAGGCAGGAATTTTGAACAAAGCAATGAACATCAGGATGCACGGGCAAAAAAATCCAAGAAGTTTAGCCAGGAGCAAAGGAGAGGACAACAGAATGAAAAGAGTACACGCTCAAAGGAGAACAATGCTACAGTGGTGGGTCAGAGGTTAAATGACGTCAAAGGAGAAAACCCCACTGCAGACACCAGAGAACGAAATCAGAGAAGCAGAACCGGCCCGATCAAACCACCCAAACCACCGGCTCAAGAGGAAGTGGGCTCAGACAGAGGGGCTAGTGTCCATGATGTCTCCGGACATGGAAGATCATCTCAGGACCCTACTGGGAGGGTCCCAGCTGGACGGGGCTCAGGACGACACACGCCCCTTCAGGCCAGAGGAGGGAGAAGAACACAACATCAGAATCACAGGCCAGGCCAGAGGAACTGGGACAAGATACCGGAGAGCAAGGAGACACAGACGGGTTAGACCATTACTCCCTGAACACTTGATATAGAAAATAAGGAGTCTGTGATATTTCTATTTGTTTTCTAAAGCACAAATTCCTTTCAGTATTTCACCACATTTGTAATATAAAGGATGTTGATATAAATCTGCCTGTCAGAGTTGACATTTCCACACCATTTGGATGTGTTTGTATCCACCCAATTTTTATGGATATTATTTTTGTACATTTAATAGCAAATTAAGTTATTTATTTATTGTTTATTTTGCTCCTCAGTGAGTGAAACATGTCCCTTCACCAATGTACATTTTAGCTGTCTGTGCAACATTATAAGCTCATTACCATAATTAGCTCATTAGCATAATGTATTTGATACAATCTGTGGGGACATCTTTATATCTGATGGAGCTACCTGATTCAAGTTCTGGTGTTTAAAAAGTTTAATTGTCTGAATCACATTGTTAACCTCTGATCTCTTCCCTCTGCAGGGTGTCTGATTGAGCAGCTGTCTGAGGAGAAGTACGAGTGTATGGTTTGCTGCGATGTCATCCGGTGCATGGCCCCAGTGTGGAGCTGCCAGAGCTGCTTCCACGTCTTCCACCTGAACTGCATCAAGAAGTGGGCTCGATCCCCCGCCTCTCAGGCAGACGGTACAGTTTTTAATCAACTTCTAGATACAGCTCAGACTGCAGTTTAGTGTCTCTGTGAGGCTACAAAACAACAGGCCCTCAGCGTAACACGCTGTAATGCATAATACTGTTGTGTGTCGGTGGACAATGCCTCGTAGCTGTGGCCCCATTAACAGGGTAAAAAAGAAGCTCTCAGGCTTTGAAGTTCCTGCTGCATCGACAGTATATTGTGTTGTATTGCAATTTGAGGCCAGTGGGAATATCTGCTGTTCTCTTTATGAAAGCTTTATATGAAAAACTGTATTTATACTAAAACAAAGCTGCTTTTCAGAATCAGCTGAAGGTTGGCGTTGTCCAGCCTGCCAGAATGTTGCACTGAAACAACCAACCTCCTACACCTGCTTCTGTGGTGAGTGTGTAGACTTTTTTCATCCAATTAAATCATGTTATAAGCAGTCATCAATTTACTGAAAGGTTATTTGATTCGATGCATAATCCCCCCCTCCCCCATTTTTTGTTGTATAACTGTCACCAGGGTGATCACTTTTTTTGTTCCACTTTTCACTGACTGGCAGGTAAAGTGACGAACCCAGAGTGGCAGCGTAGCGAGATTCCCCACAGCTGTGGTGACATGTGTGGGAAGAAAAGGAGCGGAGTGGACTGCAACCATCCCTGTAACATGTGAGCCCCGAAAAATCACAGTAACTGTATTTTGTTAGTGTATTCTTTTTGTAAACTTGAAATACTTTGACAACAATGTATTGGGCCTTATGTTACATTGAGGGACTGTACAAGGTTAGAATATGTAAATTATGCTGTAAAAAGTAGTATTTAAATTGAAAAATGTGCAATAATGACAGTTACAACTGCAATGATGAGTTATATCATAGATAAGTTGATTGACAGAAAATTTAATTAGCAGTTATTTTTATAAATGAAATAGCGTGTTATGTCTATGTTTGACTAGTCAAAAAGACAAAGCATTTACTGGTTTTTATGCTTCTTAAATAAAAAATTTAATTATAAACTGAGTAGTTTTGGATTAGATGCTGGACTGATAAAACAAAATATTTAAACATAGAGTCTTGGTATCTGGGAAACTACAGAGAATGTTTTGTGATGTATATTGATTAAAAAAATAATCCAATATTTTTATTGAATATAATCATAATTATGTTGTCATTGGTGTATAATCACCTGAAACTCAAAATTGTCGAGTTTTCATTACCTTATAATTAACCACTTATATTGGCATAAAGAGAGTGGAGCCTATCTTTGCAGTCACTGAAACTAATCAGTGACTGCAAAGATGCAGCACAATCTGTGAACTCACTCCTTTAATTTTCACCAACCAAAAATTCTTCAGAAGAGTATTAGTGTTGATCAGTATTTTCTGTTCTTTTCAGCTTATGTCACCCTGGACCTTGTCCACAGTGTCCTGCCTTTATAACAAAATCTTGTATCTGTGGGAAGACCAGGTACTTTATCTTTGAATCATGTTGCTTCTGTGTATTTTTGGAAATTATTTATGAGTTACTCAAAGAGATTGCTTTTTTAGTCTGTGGTTTTATAACATAATTTTATTACAAATGTGTCTTTGCAGTCAACCGGTGCGCTGTGGCCAGGGTACAGTGCTGCAGTGTGACAAGGTGTGCAGCTCATTTCTCAACTGTGCTAAACACACATGCACCAATGTGTGCCATAGTGGGGCATGCCAACCGTGCCAGCTGCAGGTCCAGCAGGGTGAGTCTCACTTGTAGTTGTATTTCTATCAGGACAACTTGGTCTTAAATCAGTTGGTTACAATTTTTCTCCTGTCTCTCTAGTGTGCTACTGTGGCATCACCACTCGTGATGTCCTGTGCGGTACAGATAAAGATGGATTTGATGGTTCTGGACATTTCTCCTGTCAGAAAATATGTGGAAAGTAAGTCTCCATCAATTAAAAAAAACTTTATTACAGGGCAACACTTCCCACCAGTGCTTGACACTGTTTTTTCCTTTATTAAGAATGCTAAACTGCCAAGCTCACCAGTGCCAGCAGGTGTGCCACCGCGGTCCGTGCCAACCGTGTCCACGCTCCCCGAGTCTGGTGAAGACGTGTCCCTGCAGTCAGACGCCGCTCGCCAAACTCCTGGAGCTGGGCTACTCTGAAAGACGAAGCTGCTCTGATGCCATCCCCTCCTGTGGAAAGACATGCAGCAAACCCCTGGCCTGTGGCTCCAGCGGTAAGGAAGAGGGACAAGGAGTAGTTCTCTAGATTGTCCTTTTCCATAACATATTCTAACAGGTTTAGTGGGAAGTGTGTGAATGGATGTAATCCTTACAGCTTTGCTTACTCAAGTTTACCAAACATTTCAAATGTTAATTAAAGACATCTAGGATTCAAAGAGAAACCATCACACATCATGATGTCAGGCTTAATGTATCCACATTTATAGACATCGTTACAACTTGGGTCATATATTTGATTCAATATTCTGAACTTGTTCTTTTCCCTCCAACATTTTCCATCTTGTATTTCTCACTTTGTGTGTTCAGACAGGATGTGCATCATGTTGAGCTTGCAGGCATTGTTCTTACACTCTGTACTGTGCTGTTTCAGACACCATTCATCTGTGTGAGAAGCTGTGCCACGAGGACAGCTGCGGGCCCTGCTCCCTGACCTCCACTATCAGATGCAGATGTGGCTCCAAAACTAAGGTACTGACAGCAGAAAACACCAGCAGAACTTTAATCTGCAGCGTTGGTGCCACTGTTGTTCATTATGTTTAATAAATGACGACAAAGATTTTATATAAATGTTTCTTTTTTCAGGAGGTCCCATGTGTGGTGATCCAAAAAGAAGGTGCGATTAAAGGAATGCAGACAAAATCTAACAAACATGAGACCACTACCTTACTATGTCAACTGGTATTTCACTTCTATCTTTTTCTTTTTCAGAAGAGCTTGTTTTTACCTGTGAGAGGCGATGCAACAAGAAACGCTCTTGCGGCCGGCACAAGTGCGGCGAGCTGTGCTGTGTGGTGAGTTTTCACTGACTGTGTCAACGTCGTATACTTTATTCTTTCCAAACCAAAGACTGAATATAAAGAAAGGCGATATTTCTCATTTTCCTCGAACTTTTGAATTTGTAATTTAGGGCTGGAGTCTGTGTTAGTCATTGGCTGGTGGAGCTGTGGGTCCCACCCAACCAGTTCCATGTAGATTTCAGCTGTCAATCATAATATCACATTGCCTTTTTAGCATTAGATTATGAATAAAAACCGAACTCCATTAGGGAAAAAGGAAAAAAAAAAACACTTGAACATACATCAGTGCGATTAGAACGACCTAAATGATGTTTTTGATGTGTAGCCAGACAGCAGAGGGGTATCGAGATGTTTTGGCTTCAGTTGTGGGAAGCTGTCAGGCTACGGTCCAAACACTACACAAGGTAGAATTAAACAACATTATATTAAAGTAACAGAAAAGCTGAGACGATGCAGGTGTACATTTTAACATGAGATGTGATTTCATAATCTAAAAAAAGTTTCTATGTTACTGAACATGTGGCAGCAATGGAACTTGATGCTTTATTTTCCAGTAAGCACTGACAAGTATGTATGAACAAACTACTTGCGTAAACCTGGACAATGACACAAAGTTGAATGCCATTCAGGAGATTGTCATTTTAACTAGAAGTCTCACAGTCAATGGTTTGCATGGAAGTTTTACATAAAATTGAAACTCAGAGGCTAGACTCACAGCTGGAGGGGATGCAAAAATGAGGAGAAGACTTTGACAAAGAGTTCTTTTCTATTGAATTCAAGGTCTTATGATCAATGAAAAACGCTAGACAACAAGATGAGGTGTCAATGATTTCTCTCTGTCCGTCCAGAATGTGGAGCACAAATGCCCCCTGATCTGCGGCTACAAGCTCAACTGCGGCCTCCACCGCTGCCAGGAGCCTTGTCATCGTGGAAACTGTGAGCCCTGCTGGCAGTCCAGTGAGTCCTACGGGCATTTTTTGCAGTCCAACAACGCTGTATTTATCCATGAGTCAACTCTCAGAAGTACCACAAAGCTATTCTGCCATTCAGAAAAAAGACTAATTTGAAGTTTTTACCTCATCTCTGTGTCATGTTTTGTCCTTTGTGGTATTATGTCTGGCGTTAATGTACCATGATGTTGCTACGCAGCTCATAAGCAATGTGGTGTCCTGATTCCTTTTGTTTGTAGGCTTTGATGAGCTGGCATGTCACTGTGGGCTTACTGTCTTGTACCCACCCATCCCTTGTGGCACAAAGCCACCAGAGTGCAAGAGCATGTGTACAAGAAGACATGAGTGCGACCACCCAGGTGAGATAAAACTGAAAGAAAATTAACATAATAAAGTATAGGTCATCTTGAAAAAGTCAGTTATAAGGAGGCACTAACACCCAAAATTCCCAGTGAATAAAAATCCTAACATTTTGTCTCTTGTTAAGTGTTCCATAACTGCCACAGTGAAGAAAAGTGTCCACCTTGCACATACCTCACTCAGAAATGGTGCATGGGAAAGCATGAGGTAACCTGAGCTGATCATTTGCATATAACTATTTTTTGTTTTTTTGTTATTTTTTTCCTGTAGTTCAAGTAACAATCTTTTCTTCGGCCCCACAGCAACGTAGCAACATCCCCTGTCATCTGCAAGACATTTCTTGTGGCCTGACATGTAATAAAACACTGCCCTGCGAGATGCACCGCTGCAGACGGATCTGCCACCGGAGCGAGTGTCTGGCAGACAGCAGCTGCCAGCAGCCCTGCACACTGCCGCGTCCAGACTGTGGCCACCCGTGCTCCGCTCCCTGTCATAAAGGCAGCAGCTGCCCACGCACAACCTGCACTGCCAAGGTACAACACACTGCCACTGAGAACAGCTGGACTTCCAGTAGCTAAAATATGGGTTACAAAGTTTGTGCAGATGGTGGTTGTTACAGCGAGGTTGGATTCATGGGGAGTTTAGGCCCATTTTCCCACAACTGAAAGTTTCTCCTCAATTTAATATGTTATTACCCTGATGAAAAGCGACTCTGTCAATAAATTTAGTTTAATGCATGTGTCAAATCCCCTAATTATTGAAGGTTATGTTCAACAGTCCGGCTGTGTATCCTTTCTGTTCCTTGCAGCCACACATGGTCTCTCAGCAGTTGATGAAATCCGCTGTAATGGCGTGTAACTGTCATAAATGCTTAACTTGGATGAAATAATAACATTTCAGTGGCAGTCCTCCAAACTCAAGAGCTCAACAAACAATGAGGCCTTTCATAGCTGCAGAAATTCCTCACATGAGCAGCATCAAACTCTCAAGAAAGAAACACATTTGTCTTCTTAAAAGAAGCCTTCTGGAGTCTTTAACTCTTCATTATTCTCACAGGTTGCTCTACAATGTGATTGCGGTAGAAGAAAGGAGATGGTGGCCTGCACAGAGGCAGCCACTTCATATCAACGGTCAGTTTAGTTGTTTCTGTAGTTAGCTGTGTGAGCTTTAAATATAAAGTGGTTGAGATAATTCTTATTGCTCTGAACTGCAGGTATGCAGCCATCGCCATGGCCAGTAAACTGTCTGACATGCAGCTTGGGGACTCCATGGACATCGGCCCATTCCTCACGAAGAAGGAGCTCAAACAGACCAGGTGGGGTAATGGACGAAAACAATAATAAAAGGAAATGTTTATTTAGTAATTATACGTGGAGTTGTTTGAGGTAAGCCACCAGATTCTATTAATACAAACACTTATTTTCCTCACAGAACTCGGAAAACGGGAGTTGCTAGTCTAGCGCTACCTTGATTAGTTAGTTTGCTTTTGTTATTATGTCACTTTGGTGAATCAGAGCTGACACTAAAAAAAACAACAACAAAAAAAACAGCAAAGTCAAACAATAACAGAAACCAACCAGGCAGTAAACCAATGAATCATTTGTTCTGCAGGGTAAAATTGTTGTCTTGGGCAAAAGGGCCTGGTGGCTGTAAAGAGACGATTGCCTTTTTAGGTAATGAGATTACATTTTTCGCCCCCCTAACTGAGGTCATTTTGACCTCCACCAACTGTACCTCATCAACTACACATATATCCAAACTTCCCCTTTAAGACTTGGGACCAAATCTGTAGATGTAAAGTATTTGCTGGAATTGACGCACAGAAAATGATTAAGGACATGAGTCATGGGGCTGTTCTCTGCAGTGATGCAGTTTCTCTTAATCAATAATGGAACATTATTTAAATGTTCTTCTGCATAGAAATGGATTTCCTGTTCCCCATGAGTGATTTCTTTTTTGTTTGTGCATTAATATTTAAATCAATCAATCAAAGGTAATGCATTCAATGTTCTCTCTCTGTTTCATTAGAATCTTTTTAGTTCTGTTTGCTGAAATAAATGAGGAGCGAACAGGCAGCCAACTTGAAGATTTGATATAAATTCTTCCTGCGTGTGTTTTTCTCAAGGCCTTTTCCTTGTTATTTAAGTAATATAAAATGCAATAAATCATAAATGGTTGGAAAGGCACACCCATCCCCCCATCTTTCTGCTCCAACAGCCTCATCCTTATTATAGTATTACTATATTAAATAGTCACACAGAAGTCCATAATTCTGATTCCATATACATACATGTACACTTGAATAATTAAAAAAATTCTAAGTAAGACACACAAAAAAATTAATTAGAGAAACAGGGATAAAAAACAACAACCTTTAAACAGGGAAAAGTATAAATAAAAAAGTACTTAAGGAAGTAAATGAGTAATATGGGGTCAGTAGTACAAACCAGATAGCGTAAAAATGCAAGGCATGGTTTCTTGTAGAACAGAAAATTTTCTATCATGTCATGATGTGTAAGGTCTTTATCCATAGCTTAAAGATTGGAGATTTCTCCTTTCAGGAAAGAAGTATAAGTTGTCAGGTACAGCTGTCATATATTTCTGCCTGCTTACTAAGATGTATGCCTTGTGGAGTTACTCCAAATGCTGCAGTCGCCTGCATGTTTGTTTAAATGATCTAGTTTGTGTTCTCAGGCTTGAATGTGATCAAGAGTGCGCTACTTTGGAGAGAAACAGGCGTTTGGCGGAGGCGTTGCAGATCGACTCATCCTCCGACCCCTTCAACACCCGCTCTACTTCTGTGTACAGCGACAGCCTTAAAGAGGATGCCAGGTCTGTTCTTTACAGCACGGTCTTATGAACTACATTTATTACTGGAAATCTATTTATTGCTAAAGTTAATCCTGTCTGTACAGTTTCTTCCTATAATTAAAAATATATATATTTTCCATTACTCCTCTCGTCCAGAAAGGACCTGAAATTTGTCACAGAGGTTGAGGAGGAGATCAAGAATCTTGTTGAGCTTGCTATTAAGGTAAGAGGATACAAGCAATCCCTTGTGCTAGTATGGTAATGACCTCTTGTGCTCCCTCTGGTGGCTTGTATTGTAGGTAATATACCGACAAATTAAAAATATTTTGAACAACCCTCAGAAAATATAAATTATCTGTTACTGTTCGTCAGTGTCTATACCATTACTGTCTGTTTTTAAATAAAGCTACTCCTACCTCATTGGACTACCCACCTTTTGCAGTATAAAATAAATGAACAAGAAATTAAAATTATATAAAATAAAAATGAGGGAAAGTAATATTGATATATATTATATATCAAAGTAAAAAAATATAAATATTTAAATACAAATAAATAAACTAAATGAATATTACAAAGAAAATTATAATAGAAAATTAAATATAAACAGCTGTTAAGATGAAAAGAAGTTTCATATTTGTTCTAAGAGTAGGTGTAATTGTTAAATGTTTACCCTGAGTTAATGTTTCCAAAAACAACAAAAGGAGGAAAACTTAGTTTTTACACATTAAACATGGTTAAAAATTAATCAGTTGTTTTTCTTGAATGATGGGGAACTGTCATTTAATCTACGACAAAAAAGAAAGGCCCCAAAGATTATGGAGGGTCGTGTTATTTTCTTCTCTCCTGTTGCCTTCGACCTCCCAGTTTAGTTGAGAACAGATTTCAGATGTAGCTGAGAGGTAAAAACACAAAGTCCCCTTGTTCCCAACTTGTAAATATCACTGGATGGCAGCCGAAGAGCAGATCAGTGAGGCTTTGAAATCTCTAACGGACACATGTTAATGATGTCCGCAGGGAAAACAGCCAAAGAGGAGCCACTGTTTCCCACCAATGAACAGGGAACACCGGAAGATCATCCATGATCTGGCAGAGGTCTACGCCGTGGAGAGCGTGAGCTACGACAGCGAGCCTAAACGAAACGTGGTCATCACAGCCCACAAGTATGTATATTTAAAATGGTAGCTGAAATAAAACCTAGACGCCTTTGTATCAAGAGTGTTGGTTGTGAGTTTGTAGAATTTATGTCTTTTATCCCCTCATTTCCTCAGAGGGAAGTCTACATGTCCAAACTCAACCCTGACATCACTGATAGAGCGGGAGACGGCAGCACGGGCCCCCCCTCCCATCGCTCATATCAAACAGCACAGCAGCAAGTAAGTCTTCCTCCTGGATTAAAGAGGCTACCAGCCACAATGTGACTCCTCCCTAACCTTCCCTAAATCTTTCATTAATTTGGCTGTTTTCATTTTTACTATAGAATTCCAAGTTCAGCTCCTGTAATAAGTCTATATGAAACTATGTAAAAAACACACAGACACTCAGGTCCTTAAGGACACAAAAGTCCCCAGTTTAACCATTAAAACCATTTTTTAAAATCTTACACCCATTACAGTACAGTATAAAAGTCTCTCAAATACATATCATTTACTTGGTTTCCACTCTGGTTTTTGCTGCTGTATCCTATTTGTTAATATATTTGTCATTATTTCCTTTCTTCTTATGACTAATATTTCTCTGATTTTCCTCCCAGGGCCGTCAGTGGAGGCACCTGGTCGAAGATGGTCAAGGAAGAGCCTGTGATTGATTATTTTGATGTCCAGGACTGAAATGGGGCCAAAAATAAGATGAAACCTCAGGATCTTCTCATAATCATATTTGTGTTCAGCACTGATCAATAGGAATCACAACCAAATCGAGTTTTCTTGGGAACACCTACACTTGGAGGAGGAATCGGATGAGCTGAATTTTGATCTTAAATTTGAGCAAGCCTTGCACGCATCCTTTTGAAAAGCTACTGAGTGTTTTTTTTTTGCCTCCTTTGTATGCAACCAGTCCCTCATTGAAGCCAACTTAATAAAAAGTGAATTCTTCCTCGATTAAAGGATGCTATTGTTGATTTGTATTGAATGCATCCTTTTCAATATTCAATCACTTCTCATATAAATAATTTTTCTTCAGATTGAGCTCAAGATTCCCAAATGGTGCTGCTGCCAGAAAGTGTTTTCAGCCATTGGATATCTTTTGTTCTCTCTGCTGGTGTTGAGCCAGAAGGCTCCAGTAGTAAACCTCTGCTGATTGAGTTTGTGGGTGGGTAGGAGTGGGCTGCACTGCGGAAAGAAGGCTTTGTTCGAAACACGGCTTTGACCCAGATGTTATGCTGCACTTTCTGAAAACTCTTCCCTGGTAAAACCTTGAGGAATTTATAGGTGAGGTCAACTCCAGGCCTGCGATGGATGCAGGTCTCATTTA
>JAOWBC010000812.1:5260743-5271654 GCA_028566105.1 Hypoplectrus providencianus | reverse complement strand
AAGTATTTCATTTTGTGTCTCTTTACCTTTTGTTGCTCCATTGCATTGTGAGGCAACTAATGTACTGTCCTCTACATCATGTCAAGTTCTAACAGAAAAATATGATCAATTTAAATTTATAAGAACTCACAACAGTATATTAAGTAGTTACAATGAGCCCTACTTTGAGTTGCTTACATGATGCATCAATGGTTATGATCCAGTAATATATTTGGAATTTATAAACAATCTGAGTGGGTCCTTTGTGCCTACATGGTACTTTTATTTATTATTTTAAGTAGATTTTGATGCTAATACTTTCTTCTTTAAGTCGGTTTTAAGTGAGTTATTAGTATTTCAACTTAAGTAAAGGATCTGGATACATTTCCACCAAGACATCAGAAAGACAAGCATAGGCGTTTTTAAAGAGGTTTTCTTTTCCCTTGATCACAAACTTTTTAAAAACCCAAAAAGTGAATATGTTTTTCCCAATTTGGGGGAAATTGGCATAAATCAAGACAACAAGAGCATTCTATCGTCCAACTCAATGTTTAGCGCTTTAATGTCCTTGTAATGAGACTCTCAGACAGGATAGACAGCTGACCTGCTTCAATCTTTCAGTGATATTCAGATAATATCTATGAGGAAAATTTGGTGTCTTCTTGTTCAGTGTGTGATCTGAAGGTATTAATGTGAGGTTGTGTTGCCTCTGTGTAGATCCGTGAGCTGGTCCCTGAGTCTCAGGCCTACATGGACCTGCTGGCATTTGAGCGCAAACTGGATCAGACCATCATGCGCAAACGTGTGGACATCCAGGAAGCCCTGAAGAGGCCGATGAAGGTAAGGACAAATAACCAGGAGCCAGTGAGCCCCCAGCCCTCAAGCTGTCATTGTTACATTTCAAAAAGTTTCAAAATGTTAATAACTGATGTTCATTTTTACTTACACTTCTTAATTTAATTTAATTGTTTTATCTTTTATAGTTGTCCTGTGTTTTTTTTTTTTGCACAAAGCTATTTTATTTGTATTTATTTTTTGTCTTGCTCTATCATGTAGTACATCTATATTTTATTTCTTTGTTTTTGTATTTTTTGTCTTGTTTTTATTGTGTATTAGGTTAATATAGCTGTTTTATTTTATTTTTATTTTATTAAGTCTATATAACTAATTTATTTATTTGAATTTGGTTGTTTTTTATTTTGTTTGAAGTGTTTAAAGCTATTTTCTCTTGTTTTTATGTATTTTTAGGTCTACATAGCCGTTTTTATTTTTACTGGCTTTGTATGTTGTTCATTTATTAAAATTTTATTTTTCTGTTTTTGTTTTCATCACTGCAGAATTACTTCCCTTGCTTTTTTGACTCTTGAGTTGCTGCAACAAGTGTATTTCCCCACCGTGGCCTCATTAAATTCATGCCTTATCTAATTTGAACTAATCACTTCAGATGAGGCACCTGCAGCATGAAAATTTAATTTAAGATTTTGTGAAGCGCCCGTTTAATTTGTGGTATTTTTATGTGCCCTTGTGTCAGCAGCAGAAACGTAAACTGAGGCTTTACATATCAAACACCTTCAACCCTGCCCGACCCGACGCTGATGACTCTGATGGCAGCATTGCATCGTGGGAACTGCGAGTAGAGGGGAAGCTGCTGGATGACGTGAGTTTCACACATCTAAAATATTAAGTGCATCGTTTAAACCTATGTTTTTTTTTAATACACAGCCAATTTAAAAGTAAAATAACTTTTAAAAAGTGAAGTCACTGTGGCGCTTATCTGCTGCAGGGTGTATGTAGTGCAATGCTGTTAAATAGCTGCTTGTCCTCTAAAAAAATCACCAAGATCATAATCTTCCCATTTAGTATGAAAGTTTGCCGCTCCGGGTCGTTTTTGGCCAGCAGTCACACTCTCTAATGATGTCTTCAAACAACTGCGGACAGAAAGTATGGGCTGGCTCAGAATATGAAACGAATGAGTGATGTTATGGAGAGTGTTTAGAGAGACTGGAGATGCAGCTTGAAGAGCAGCAGGATCTTACATTTGTTCTGAATCTAAGCTTCAGAAAGCTCTGATGTTCTTAGCAGTCCGGGGCAAGGCCGTCATCTCACAGCGGTAGGAAGCATTTAGGTTTCACAAACCACAAATATTTCTGGTTGAGCTCGGAGGAAGTAGACCCTGAGAATGTCTAGTTTCTCACTTTCCGTCTGATCTCACTCGGCCTCTTGTGGGTTTCTTGAAGAGGTTCGTTGCTATAAGCACAGACACAGCAACTAATGTTGCTTTTTACATTTGTGCGTCTGATTTTAGACAATAATTGACCACCGGTGTGTCTTTTCACAGGCGGGGAAGCAAAAGAAGAAGTTCTCTTCATTTTTTAAGAGCCTGGTGATCGAGCTGGACAAAGACCTGTACGGCCCTGACAACCACCTGGTCGAGGTCAGTTCAAACAGAGCTGCACTCTGTTCACAGAGGAAGAGGCTCATTTTAGAAGTGAGCTATCAGATCAACCTCTTACCTGCACTCACCATGTGATTCAGACATTTTAAATGTTTTGACAAAAGGAATGTCTTCAGTTGTGGTGCTCTCGTTTCTTTCTTCTCACACTTTTGGATTATTTCTGCTTTCTTTTTTATTTCTCATTTAATTCCTCTGACCGTTTTCAATCTAGGAACTTGATTCAAACACCAAAACTTTCAGCTCAGTTAGAGCATTGTTGACTTTACTTTATCATCCATGACTGTCATACTTTCTGAAATGTTCCAGTTTTTTTTTTGTGAAAAATGGAGTGAATAGACAGAATTTCAAAAATGTAACTCTTTTTCTTGCCTTTGGAGCTCTTATCTACTCATTCATTATTGCAGCTAGAAAATCCATTTAAACTTTAAAAAACTCAATGCTCTTTCATACTTTTTTGGTATTATTCAAAATTGAAATCCTATTTAATTTTTTTTTAAATATTTCACTTTCTTTGAGGCTTTTTAAACATTGTTACAATCGTCTGTATTGGACAGATATTTAGAGTTAGAATGGGCTCTTTAAAAAAATGACCCTAAACTTTTATGCCCACAATTTTCATTTCATTTAATCATTTTGGCACCAAACTCTAGGAAAATGTGTCTTTCATACAATGCATCAGCAGAGGCAAAGATATATTTCATAGAAATTGAGACCAAAGAGAAAATCAGAAAATGCCACTTGTCTAACCTGCTTCTGGGTTCAGTTTTTGACAAAATAATCATAAAATCTATATCAACACATTTAGCAGAGTCATTCCTCTATTTTTTTTACTGAGAAGCAGTAACCACTTAAAACTGTTATGAGGTTAAATTTAAAAACATGTCTGATAACTTTAATTGAATCATGTATTTTATGTTAAATCTTAACATAAAAAGTAACTGAAGCTGTCACCTGAATGAAGTGGAGCATAAAGTACAATATTTCCTAAAAAAAAAAAATGTAGTAATAATATAAAGTTTCATGAAATAGAAATATGCAAGTACCTTATAATTGTCATACAGTGCATACTTACTTTAGTAAATGTACTTAGTAACATTCCACCACTGCAGACCAGTCAGGAATATGTTGTTTTGATGGCAGGAATAAAATCAGAGCAAGAAGAAAATAAATCAAGGAAGTACAATTTAATAATAAAAGTTACATAAAATGGAAATACTAAAATAATGTACACATTAATTACTTAGTACCGTATTTTCCGCACTATAGGGCGCACTGGATTATAAGGCGCAGTGTCAATGAATGGTCTATTTTCAATCTTTTTTCATATATAAGGCGCACTGGCCTATAAAGCGCATGAAGCGAAATAAAACAGTTCTACTAAACTTTAGTTCAGTGGTTTACTCACCAGCCTTCCAAGCCGGTTCGATCCCCGAGTCGGCCCTAACAGTTTCACTCCATATATAAGGCGCTCTGGATTGTAAGGCGCACCTTCATTTTTTGAGAAAATTTAAGGCTTTTAAGTGCGCCTTATAGTTCGGAAAATACGGTACATGAGTAAATGTATTTAGTTACATTCAAACATTCACTTTTAAAAACACAGAATAAACCATGTAACTAGGTGAGCTTTGGGGGGGGTGCCAGGTGCAGCTCGTTGTGTTAACGATGGCTCATTCCGTCACACACCTGGCGTCCAGCTGCACAGGTGTTCTAACTCCCACTGCCTGATTAGACAAGTAGATCAGGTTTTAGTTTTTTTCTTTCCTTCCACATTCACTTCCAGAAAACTTGTTTATCACTTGTTGGGTCTGTGCTTTCATCTGAGGATCACATCTATCAGTCATGAAGTTCTGAAAGCAGCTAAAGTGAGTGAATCAGACCGTTGGGCCGTGCAGTCAGGGCCAGCAGCGGCCTTTTCAACACGTAGAGCAGACGTTCCCTGAAAAACTGTTATTTGATAATGTTTTAAGCTGCAATCACCCCAACTAACCTGCTCCCTTTTTCAGTAAAACAGACTGAAAGAGTGGACCGGGCCCTCTCCATTTTTTTTTTTATAATTTGATTTTGTATAACAGAAAAGATGAGATGTTTTTTTCAGCATTGCAAGGTTGTTTTTAACATGCAGGTGTGAGAGCTGGAAGAAAACAAGTGCTCACTTATTAAAAACAATCATTAGCTGCCCTTCACTTTGTATCTTCACAAAATGTATTGACTTTAAAAACCCACTTTAGGAGTTGCAAAGTGAAATGTATGACTTTTCAAGGTTCTTCCTTTTAAGAGGGGTATTTTGGCGAGGCACTCAGGTGCATCGCTTTGAATGATTTTCCATCAAAAGAATTTTTTCTCTACCTTGAGCTACAATCAGTACTTAATCTGTTCTAATTCAGCCATTGGCTGGAGGTAAACATTATTCTGTATTGCATGCCAAGTTACTGCTATCCACTGTACTGAAGATGGTGCTTAAAGTGCTTTTCTTTTCAGTTTCTGAAGCGGTGAAGAGAAAATGCAAAAAGCATTTTATCTGCAGTCAAATGCAGAGAGGGTTTTGATAACACAACACTAAATCTTCTGGAAAGAGTTTTATTTTGATGGGAGGATATTTAGTTTTTCTGTTATTAAACTCCAAATCTGCTTTGGCTGTGTGATCCTGAGTGTGACAACATTCAGCTACACATGGTTAACCTTTTGCTATCTGGGTTTCTCAGCACACTGAGTGTGCGAAACTTCATTCACTCTTGGTCATCATTGAGGCTGCCAGTTACAAAGTACTTTTTACACACAAAAATAAATTCTAAAATTATGTAAAATACACATTTTAATTCTCTTAATAGGAAAATTTAATGTTTTTTTTTACATTCATTTCTTGATGTGTCCTATACGCAGTTACATCGTTATATATTTTAATATCATATTGCACACTTTATTTTAGTTCATTCTCACTTTTATTTTACTTTCACCATACTTATTTTAGCTTTATGTTAGGGTATTATTAATATCATAATGGGTTTTTTTTTTGGTTATCTGCAGCATTCAGGGTTTATAAATGATGGGTGATGTGGGAATGTCAAAGCAGAGTTCATTTAAAACCTCAAAGATATATGGTGAATTATATAAAAAAGTGTCATTTGTTATTTTATGTTTATTTCACAAGCAAGGACGACGCCATCTGCAGAATGTGTTAAAATGATTTATTAATGAAACATGATTAATGTGTGATGCTGGGAAGTCGCTCATTACTTATTGCATGCTGTGTACGTTGTGGGGAAGCTTTGACAGGGAGACAGACAGATAGGAAAGGGCAGACAGAGAGATAGATTTCACCAATTTCAGAGATACTTTCTCAAACATCAAACTTTATTAAATCATATTTAACATTGTTATATATTATACAAATTTCAAGTTTCAGTCAATTGCTGACAAATAAAAAATATATCAAAAATAAATTATAGCTAACACCGTTTATATCAGCATTTTCTACATGATACATTGTGTAAAACAAATTCATGAGGGCGCATATACAACTATACTGATTTGTCTTTTATAGGCCATTATCAGCCAATAATATCTGTCGGCCGATACATCTCTTAGGCTCTACTATAAAGGAAGGTCAGCAGTGTTGTTTTTTTAGATTTGGCTCTGCTCCTGAAATTCAGCTCTGCCGCATAAAAATAACAATTTCATGTAGAAAAACATTGTTTTCAAGGTCTTAAAAGCAGGAAACAATTTGCAATGCTGATAAATAAAGTGTGAAGCAAACCGATAATGAGGTGTGAAACAAAAAAATCCTCCCCAGTCAGTAGCTAACGTGTGACGCTCTGCTCTCTCAGTGGCACCGCACGCCCACCACTCAGGAGACGGACGGCTTCCAGGTGAAGCGGCCGGGGGACGTGAGCGTGCGCTGTACTCTGCTGCTGATGCTGGACTACCAGGTGAGGGCGCCACGCGGTCCCTGTGACGAATCCATGCCCTGTTATAGCAGCAGCCTGCAGGCTCACATCCGTGACAACCACCAGTAAAACATTACAGAGTGCATTAAAGAATCCATTTCCTCCCTGACATCCGTCTCCCAGCCGGGGAACACGATAAGCATGTCAGATGTGATGATGTAAAGGCTGTGGGGTGGGCGGATGTGCAAAAGTGTCGTAATGCGATTATGTGTCGTCCCTGCAGCCCCCCCAGTTTAAGCTGGACCCTCGCCTGGCTCGCCTGCTTGGCATTCACACTCAGGCCCGCTCCTGCATCATCCAGGCCCTCTGGCAGTACGTCAAGACCAACAAGCTGCAGGACTCTCATGACAAGGAGTACATCAACTGTGACAAGTACTTCCAGCAGGTACGGGACCCGCTGCACGCTGCAAATCACACTGTTGTTGCATTAATATTAATATCTGTGTTGCTGATATTTGATATTAGTGGAACAAGGTGATAATGTAACAAACAGGGTTTCCATAAAATCGGCAACTAAGATCTAAAAAAATGATAACAGAGGGAATTGATGAGATATCTTAACCAGATTAGTTGTATGTACTCAGTAGTTATCATGAGTGTATTTCAGCTCCCCTGTTGATGAAACAGGTCGTGGTAAATGAAGCCCTATAAAAATGTCTCCTCCTCCAGAGAAGGCACAATGTGTATCATGGTTTATTGAAACAGAATGGGATTCTTGTTTCTGTGGGGTTCTGTTAAAGATCTGGTGTATGGAACAAAGATAAGGGACATCACTGACGTAAAACTAGAAATCACTGATGCCATTGGACCACTGATGAGGAACTACTTTCTTTTTCTCCCACTGTTTTCTTTTACCAGAGTGCGAAATGTTCTTCACTGCTTCAAGCTTCAATTTTAATTAAGTTCAACCAGGAAAATGTTTATGTATTACTCGCTATAGGGGTCATTTTGACAGACGATCATAGAAATTGTAATACTTGAAAGCGCATTTTTTTCTGGGCTTGTTATTCAACTGTGAATTCTCACCTTTTAAATTTTCACAACACATGATACACACTCCATGAAAAACATTTGTCATGTGGTCCTGTATCTTAACATATTCAAATATGTTATTCTACATTTAAAGGAAAACTCTTTGCCATATTTGTCGATCTTCTTATATGGAATCACAATATGTATTAACACAGATGATATGTGAACTCTCCTCTCCAGATCTTTGACTGTCCTAGGCTGAAGTTCTCTGAGATCCCTCAGCGCCTCACCAACCTCCTCCTACCACCCGACCCCATCGTCATCAACCACGTCATCAGGTAGGGAACTAAAAAATACAAATAAAATATGTTGGACTGTATTTTGTTTTATATCCTCAGTACTTCAAATAAAAGTACAAGCTCAGGCTCATCAAGTGCAAGTTTCTTCAGGCCTTTTTAGGATTTTTTAGGTGTTTAATTACATTTATTAGGGAACATAAAAGGAGAATAATTTCAAATAAATAAGAAATACATAGAAATGAATTAACCACTCCTGCAACACAAGTGATGGCCATTAGAAATCAGAAATAATATATATTGTTGATAATAAATGTTTGAGACTGAACGGAGAAAAAAAGATCCTGTAGGTCAATATAATGAGAAGAAAATGTCTCAAAATAATGAGAAACTTTGCCAGTCTCATAATCCAGTATCTTAAAATATTGAGTAAGTATCTCCCTCATTATTAATTCTCTCATTAATTTGCAAAACCAGCTCTTTAATTTGTTATAAGTAAGTCATTATTTTGAGAAGGATCCTCATTATAATGACATATAGTTTTTTGTCATCACAAGGCCATTTCAAAGAAAAATCTTTTTATTTTTTAACTGAAGTTCCTCAGGACTTTTATTATGCATTTAACAAAGAAAACAAGACAGAAAAGACGTCAAATCAGGGAACATGGACTCGTTCTGCATGCAGGATGACTCTCCACTAATGATCTCTTTCTGCATAAATGAACGTTTGGCCTCCGTCAGCGTGGACCCCAACGACCAGAAGAAGACGGCCTGCTACGACATTGATGTGGAGGTGGAAGACCCCCTGAAGGGTCAGATGAGCAGCTTCCTCCTGTCCACCGCCAACCAGCAGGAGATCGCCTCGCTCGACAACAAGGTGAGAGACAGGAACTCAAACTCTGCATCGATTCGCCTCCGATGCTGTAAATCTCACAAAGCTGCCCCGTGGGAACAATCACTTTTATTGCATATATATCTTTAACAGGAGCTCTTGCTTTATTGAGGCAGGATTTATGTTTCACAAACACATTTAACTTGTAAACTGGCATTTGTTGCTGTTTGTGAGCAGGAAGCAAAAAGTAGAATAAAACGAGAAATACCTGTGATAGAAAAAACAAACACCAGAAAAATGTCACTGCTTTTATTATGTAGGGACAAATCATTTTCTTCTGCTTATTTTTTTGTCATTATAAATGTAATATATTTATAATTCTATTTTATATCTTTACTATTTTTTAACATGTCTGCTACAACTTTTTTTTTAATTCCTTTTAGGATTTTTTTTCTTAACTCTTAATTTTTTTTCACTCCACAGAAAAAAAGGTAAAAAATAAATTAAGATACAATAACTACTGCAAATCCCTTGACAATCCTTTTCACGAACACATTTTAACTTACAAACTGACTTTTGTTGTTTTTGCAGAAAGGAACTGTTTGAATCCAATCAGAAATACTTGTGATACCAAATACAACACAAGCAAATATCCCTGCCTTTATTATGTGTTTTATTCATGTTACTCTACTTTTACCTTCTTTATACGTAGTATAAAACAACTGAAATTGAATAAGAAATTTGCATACGTAGCTTTGTTTTTTTTATTTCTTAGTTAAAAAATTAATAAAGGAAAAACTGGGATTTGTTTTTCTTGGTGGATGTTAATCGTGCAGCTGTTCCTCTTTCAGATCCATGAGACCATCGAGTCCATCAACCAGCTGAAGATCCAGAGGGACTTCATGCTCAGCTTCTCCAGAGATCCCAAGGGCTACATCCAGGACTGGCTCAAATCCCAGAGCCGAGACCTTAAGGTTCGATATTTATATGCACGCACACACTCATGCTGCGCCGTTTTTAATCTAAAGTTCCATTGAAATGACTCGCTGCCTTTATATGGACATATGTTCTGGATGTCGGACCGGAAAATAAATTCTAAGAGGCTTTATTAGTCAATTTGATTCCAAGGTTTCACATGTAAGACGCGTTCTCAGATATCATATGAAGAAAACTAAATAATGATCAGACCAAATAAATAAGGAATGCATCAAGTTCAGAGTCTGAACAGAAAAAGATCGCTTTGTACATTTTTATCTGAATGTAAATCAATAGGATCAGCAAAAAAATCATCATCATGGTGTATTTGACTGTAAACAAAGTTTAGATTTATTTAAAATCATCTTGATTTTCACCAGCTACAAAATAAGATACTGCTTCACAGAAATGCACATAATATAAGTATTATGTGCATAATCTATCTCCACAAGACATTCATATAGCTTCTACTTAACTGTGTTTTTATTATTATTGCTAATATATTGTCATTATATTGCATATGATATTGTCATTATTGGCATCTTTGTTTTGACTTTATTCTATATAATTTTTAATTATTATTATTATTGCTTTTAAATGTATTTTTACTGTTGTCATTTTTATTGTTGTTAATCTATCTTGTCTAGTTCTTTAATACCGTGTTCCTTCGTTTACTTTGTTACATTTCCATCACTTTCATTGTCTTGCGTACTTTGATCTCAAGCTGTTAAATGGTTTATATCTCCACGTCTGTCTTATAATCCATGAAGCTTTAAACTGCGCTCTGTATGAAAGCTGGTATACAAATAGAGTGTAAAGCTTTCATTATTTGGTGATGATGATGATGATGATGATGATGATGAATTATTTCCTCTTCATTGGCTGTAGTTAATGACAGACGTGGTGGGGAACCCTGAAGAAGAGAGGAGGGCGGCGTTTTACCACGAGCCTTGGTCCCAGGAGGCCGTCAGCCGCTATTTCTACTGCAAGGTGAGGAGTTGTCTTTTTTACACGCTTCACAACACGAGCCCTGCCTCGAGCTGCTCGGATGACGTACTTCTTCTTCTCCTCTTTCCTCAACAGATCCAGCAGAGGAGACAGGAGCTGGAACAGGCCTTAGCTGTCCGCAACACCTAAATCCAGCCCCACTGCATCTGATTTCAGAGTGTGTGTTTGGATGTGTGTGAGGGCATCGCTGTGGTCCCGTGAAACCTTTACACCTCCTAAAAAGTCAGTATCTAAAACCCAAACACGTCACTCGTCTCAGTGATGAAAGAAAAAATGCAATTTCATAGATTTTCCCAAAGTTTTAGAGGAGGAGGTTTTCTCACGACAGCAGCGATGTGCACGTACAGAAGCCCGGATCTCCACGCACACGTGCATATTTGTGCAGGACTGTGAGGACATCATCATTAACCGCATGTGTTCAGCTGCACCCTCGGAGGTCGAGTCCTTCAGA
>JAOWBC010000812.1:5250562-5260643 GCA_028566105.1 Hypoplectrus providencianus | reverse complement strand
CCTTCACCTCAGGCTGCACTCTGATTGGCTAAAGCATCTCAGTGCATTTTGGAATGCATTCCATTGTGCTGTCTTCATTGAAAAAAATTTGATTTTTTTTTCCAAATGTTCTGTTTTTCCCGAACATGTATGCAGCAGCTTTTAGGTCATATCTTATGATATTTAAAAGTTGACTCTTTTGTTTTGTTTGTGTAAAAGAGCAGTTCTGCCTTATTTAACAATGTAATGCAATAAAGGTTTGTCTGAATAAACAGAATATAAAAGCAGCATATTCAGAAGACTTTATTGTTCATACGGAATACAGTGCTTGTATCCAAAAATCAAAAGCCTTTAGGTAAAATAAACTATTTTACATCTCCGTAAACAAAGGACAAAACTTGAAGTGATTAAAAGGAGTTGCTTTGGATTCTGGCTTGTGAGCCCCATGGCTGCATAGATCCTACTTCGTCCTACAGCCTCTACACTACTGTATGTGAACACTGCTCAACCTGTCCTCCGTGGAACTGAAAATTGCAGGGCTGTCCAAAAAAACAGTGGCATATCTTGGCAAAACTAAGGGTAATCAAGAGTAATGCAACAGAAATTTATAAAATAAAAACTGAAGCCTATGCATCACCAGGATGCACTTTTTAGGTGACTTTTGTGGTTTGCTGTAAACTAACAGATACAGGTGACATCAAAGGTTCTAAAAAATTCAGAAAAGCTGTGTTCATGTCAGAAAGGAAATGTCAACACAAGATCAGTTTCTAGTGAGATCCTTTTTGTTTTCTAGTTATTTTAAGTATTCAAAAAAACTTAATACACTAACAATATTTTTGAAATTTTGGGTTTTAGAACAAGACAATTCATTCTAAAACATACAACCAATGCCTGGTCTAATCATATAACATGATGGATCTACACATCAAGCAGGATAATTTAACCACTTATTTGGTATTTATTGTAATGAGACAATATTATCAACTATATTAACATTAGGAATAGCTCTCTTTTATGCTATCATGATGGCAAAAATGCAGACACAATGGGCTTCCTTCTCAATTTTTTTTTATAAATATAAGCCAAAGATAAACAACAAAGAGCTGACACCTCATGTCTTCAGCAGAAGTCACTTCTATCATCTTTGCTGACATAATCTGCATTAGTGTTTGTTTTATGCACATAATTGTGCCAAATATTCAAGCTAACAGAAAACAAGTGTGAATTTGCAATTCTTGCAACCATATACCGGTATGCACATGCATCCAGGCATTTCCTCAATCACATAACCGCCAAGCCAAATTTCAGCCTCCAGTGGGTGCCAAAGTGCAGGACATTTTTGTGGACTGACTGCAGCTAATAAATCCAATATGACATGAATACAGCTTAACATTCAATGTTAGTTTTACTAAGAAATGACAGAATGATTACTGGAAGACAGTAACTGCCTTCATATCCTTCAAAAAAGGTGCCCTCAACTGTACCTGGTTGACTGGACGATTTCTTATTTAGGTTTTAATTTAATTTATACATATACCAGGCTGTTAGTCGTTAGTCTGAAAATACATGCTGTGTTATATGTTACATTTCCAACATTTAATATTTTTCCGTCAATCGGCTCAAAAAGTGCCAATAGAGATCTCCAACCTATAAGGCTGCACATAAAGCTTTAAAGTTTGTCAGGTGGAGTTTTTCCAGAGACAAAGGGCTGCGGTGTATGCAAGTAAATGCAAATTGATTATATGTATGTAAACGTTAATAGTAGCCTGTTTTTTCAAATACCAAGCTGTCGTTCAAGGTTTCAACTTGGCTGTGCGCATGATTGACAGATTAGTGGCACCAGCTGCAGTTGAAACAGTGCAAATAGGAGGAGTGTTTCAGTTATGCTGTTTTTCAGTTAGAGTATCTCGACGGCAGCATGTTTCAGGGGCTAAAAGGGGGCCGCAGCAGTATGTTACAGGTACAGTGAGCGTGGACCGCCTGGAGGCATCGATGCTCACTGGGCCTCCCACTCCTCATCTGAGACCTCGTCAGCGGGAATGCTGCGAGTGTTGCTGGCCCGAATGCTGCTGATGTTAGTGCAAGTGAGGAGTCCTGCAATGCCAATAAGGCTCACACCGGTGCCGTCAAGGTTCACCTGAGCCAGATGCATGTGTTTCAGACACTTCAGACCTGAGGGAGTATAAAAATGCAGACTCATGTAAGAACAGATAACAGATTTGTGTGTTGTGGTTCAGTCAAATGAAGAAGGGGCCTGTGGTTTCAGACATTACCTTTGTCTGTGATCCGTGTGCGGCTGAGGTTAAGCTTCACAAGCTGATTGCAGCGGATGAGACCTCTCCTTACTACTGTGTCTCCCACCTGAGTGCTGGCTAAACCCAACACCTTAGAAAGGAAAATATCATACACGTGAAATTAGAGTTTCAGATACTTTAAACCAACAACAAGGGGATTTAAATGGTTAGGAAACAGTCAATTTAATACAGATGTCTTATATGACTGACATGAGCTAGCAAGATCATCAGGTCTTTATGGCTGTCTTTCTAGTTATTCTTGATACCTGTAACCAAGTCATTTTACAGAACAAAGACTGGAAGAGCTTATGTAATATTTTTCTCTGCAAAGTTTAGCAAAATTATGAGTCTGTACGGTATCAACATTTGTACCGCAGAGCTAGTAACACATTTCACCATAAAAATGTTAAATGTGTTTCAGAAAGTTGACAAAAACATCAGTAAAATCACCTGGAGGTGCGGCAGACAGGTGATGAGTTCGGACACTCCTCGGCTGGTGACAGCTGTTCGGTCCAAACAGAGCTCCTGCAGCTCCTGCAGGCCCCGAAGCGAGGGAAGCCCTGCATCTGTCACCTGAGTGTTGCTGAGTGACAGCTTCTTCAACCTACACAAAATATTTCTGTCAATATCCCAGCTGTGATCACACCAAAACAGGACATGCAATGAAAAAAACAGACCTTTTCATGGTGGAGAGCTGGCTGACTCCTGTGTCTGTGACCTGTGTGTAGTCTGTCAGGTCCAGCTCTAGGAGCAGAGACAGCCTGGACAGGAAGGACAACCCGCTGTCTGTCACAGAGTGGCGTCCAGGGAGGGTCAGCTGAGTCAGCTTTAGACCTGGAAGGAGAGTAGAAATCTCTCTTCAGGCAAGATAACACAGGCAAAAGAATGCACTGGTAAATTTTGAGGTTTTGGGCTATTTTTCTCCCGTAACAGTTCTTTTTTCAGAATAGTTAAAGAAAACGCATAGTGATAACTAAAACTTAAAAAAATACCACATTCTCTGTAATGTCTCCCCTAAGGAGTTGGATTCACCAAACACCATTCTGTTAACTCTGTCTTTTCATTTTTAAATGTTTCTTTCCATTTACTTACATGAGATGATCTGCAGGGCATGATTGCCATCCGCTACGGGGATTCCTGCCAAACTTAGGGAAGACAGGGCGGGGTGGGTGGCCAGGTTCTCTAGAGAGCTTTCTATCACACCTGTCCCATCCAGGTTGAGAGTCTGTAGGCTGGACAGCTCTGCCAAAGCAGACAAGTCCCTGACCTGGCATAGTGACAACCATCAAGACAAGAAAAACCCATGAGAAAACAATAAAATTATAAATTGCGAGCTAACAGAAACAATATGACAGTAGAGCTGAAGTACCTTGGTGTGCTTGATGCTGAGGAGCCGCAGCTGTGGCACACAGGTGGGCAGAACTACCAGCGTGGCTTCAGTCACAGCCGTCTGGTTCAGGCTGAGCTGGGAGAGACAGGACGGGGCTGACTGGAGATACAGTACCATCCCAGCATCCGTCACTTTGGTCTGGTCCAGGGACAGGAAACACAGGCTCTTAAGACCTTGTAGGCACAGAAAGAAAGAAAATGTGTCATTACAAGTACTTAACACAGAGCCGCTTATGTTGGGGTCTGGCAGTCTTGCACGTAGCTGGCTATGAACCGGTGTTACATAATCTGTTATCCACTCTGGTAACGATCTGAACATTGTTCTCTGGACAGTGTGTAGAAAGCCTAACCTGTGATATGCTGCAGACAGGAATCCGTCAGTTTGCTACAGGAGGCCAGGTTGAGGTACTGGAGTTTGACCAGGCTAGACAGGATTGACAGGCCAGAGTCTACACAAAACAAGAAAACTTGAATTATATAGTAGATATTAGCTGAACAGATTGCAGGAGTATATATCTCAAAAGCCTGAAAACTCTACCCTCAAAAAGATTCCATACCCGTGATGAGAGGAGAGTTGACCAGACTCAGATGCTTCAGTGCTGTGAAGGCCCGTAACTGCCGCAGGAGCTCATTGGTGGAGTAAGGGTAGCAGTTTAGGACAAACTTCTGCAATGGGCAGCCAAAGAAGAGCTCCAGGGTGCGTGGACGTAGCAGCCTCTCACGGGACATGTGGTTAAGCAGAAGCTCTGCTAGCTCCGGGGTTAGGCCCGCCAGACTGCTGCTGTACTGCATGCTGGGAGCTGAGACATTAACAAAGCAGTGAGACACATTTTCCCCTAAAGTCTGAGTCTTACGCGTGAATATTCTACATGGTTTCTCACCAGTCATGAGGACGACCGTTGCACGGGTTGCCAAGGCACATAGGGACGGCACGCTGGGCGGCCTGAAGGGTTTTTTAGGGGGCGAGGGTTGTCCCTGGGAGGCACGGGGGTCTTCTTGCTGTGCAGCTCTTTGAAGTCGCTCCACTGCGGCAAGACCTGCAGCACCAGGTCCCTCCCGTCCTCCTGCATCCTCAGGCTCTGCTGGATGCTCTTCTGGAGCCTCCCTGAAGAACACACACACACAAACACTTGTACTATCGGGCTGATCGTTATGGCTTATTAATGATATATAAAAATTTTAGGCAGAACCAGGTCAAGGATTTGTTAGCTTTTCTCTTGAATAACTAACAACACAACTCATATATAATATTTTAGAGTGCTTTATAAACTCATGAAATTAGATAAATTTATTACAGAATTTCTGTTTAACAGTCTCTCCATCTCCATCATGACCATCACCATCTAACAGAGCATTGTTTTAAGGTAATGCTTAAGCTCAACTATCCCTGTTTAAGAGGTTGGATACATAAATATGGATTTAAGTCACTGTTGACACCACTATGTATTCCATTCATTGCCATAATAATACAATTAATGCTTTAACTAACAATTACTTTCATTTTAAAATTTTCTGCTAACTCATTTTATGATTTTTTTTAATGATTTAAAAAAATGCTCATTCCAATTCCCGAGAGTCTATAGTCATGTCTTGAAATGTCATTCTTTGGTCTTTAAACCAGCCCCATACCCCAAAATATTTAATATACAACAGATTAAATATAAAGCACCAAATGGTCAAATTTTAGAAGCTAGAACAAGCAAATGTTCCTCATTTTTGTTTGACAATAAACAATTATATATTCTCAAAATAGTTGCAGATATTTTTTCTGAAGATCAAATAAATGAATAAATACATTTCCGCTATAACTACATTACAAAAGTTATGAACAATAAACTGTAGTTAAAATGTTATTAATCTTTATTTGTCATAGCAACAAAACACTATTTCATTAACATGCATTACAGGTTTTACATTATATTTAGGTCATTTCATGTAGGCACCCACCTGAGTCGATTGCCTTGCTCCGGCCAGTGGTGTCTGGGCTCAAACTCTCCACGAAATCTGTTCTCCGGAAAGAAAGGCAGCCGTGGCATTCCTGTGAAAAACCCACAAATGACAAATCTAAATTATACTAAAAACTGAAATTCAAAGTAGTCACATCACAGCCGGCACATATATCCATACTATAAAACACAAGTCTAATAATACGAAAATTGGACGAGTCCCTTTGTCTTTACAATAAAAAAAAGTAGTTTTTTTCTATCCCACACCTTTAATTAACATCAACATCTTTTGTTCTAGGTCCTCTCCTCTTCCAGCTTCAGATGGAAATGTGCTCTTTCCACTCTCTGCTCTGACACACATTTAGAATCCTATATCATAACCACATGGTCTCAAAGAATAAATATGATTGGCTGGCCATCTGTCAGCATTTAGGGAGCTCAAATCTCTGTGGTGGGGTTTAGCACTACTGACCCTCTGTGCTATATGTTTGACAGAAAGGGCCATTCACCTACATATTACGTAATCCTAATCTGTCCCACGTAAAACACACATTACTTAGGAACTCGGTTAAATGTTCTGTATGTAGCCAAAACTTATGTAACATACAATACAAGACTGAATGAAACAGCTGAAAGTGATCGCACAGGGTCATCTGTTTCTGGCATGGGAGAACAAAAAGTTCCACGTGGATGAATAAATGGAGACTTGAGGAGGCGGGAAGAGGGGAGGAGAGAAAGGAAAATGTAGGTCAAAGGGGGAATGGGGTGTCTGCAATAACCCCAGACATAAGGAGCAGTACCGTTAAGCATGTTCGGAGGTTCCTCCTCTTCTCCCTGTTCCTCATCAACCTCTATGCCGACTGCTTCCTCAGCATTGCCAGGAACCAACCTCTGGCCTCGGCCTGTTGAGGAGCAGGAATGTCATCTAATGATTTAACAGCTTTTTAAAGAAATGTTTAAATAATCTTCAACATTCAGGTTCTATTTCATAAATCTTAATGTCTAAAATCTTATTTCTTAAAAAAAGTTGTTTCAAGGCAATTAAGAAAACAGCTCTTCCCCCTGTGCAACTCAAATATCAAACAAAAACCATCCGTGATTTAAATGTATATTATGTTCAAATTCTCTATATAGCATTTTATATTTACCCCAGAAGTGGGACTGCCCAGACAGTGAAGGACCAGCTCCAGGTATCCCTGCGTAATTCACGGCCTCTTCCCACAGCTGGTTGGGCAGAGGAGGAGGTATAACCAGGTCCGGCCCTCCCAGCCCCTCCAGGACAGGGACATGTGGCTGAGGAGACACATCGTAATGAGACGGCTCATTCTGTTCCACTGATGGGGCCTCTGCAGGACTCGGTGGATCCTGAGGGGTCTCTGGAGGAGTGGTTTGGATACACAGTGCGGCGTTGGGTGTAAGACCTAGTGAGTGCAGTGAACAAGCAAGCTCTGCCTCCCCAAACCGTTTACGTGGAAAACCCTGGAGGAGAGAAAAGGAGGGTAGGGAGGGATGACGTCCAGAGATGTGCTCCACGACACGGCGCAGAGGAGCATCAGCTGGGAAGCGCTCACGCATGGACTCGCCGGATGGGAGCCGAATCTGTAGCAAACAAGAAAAGTTCTAAACAACTGCAATCTGTAAGTTTAATCAGACATTTGAATCCTTCAAAGCCTCACCATGAGCACGCAGTTGTTGTCCACATTAGTCTGAATCTTTCCTCCAAGCTTCTGCCCTTGACCACCGGGAGGAGACGTCTCTATGGCAGCGCTGCTCTGATTCTTCTCCTGCAAGCTCCTTCGATCCTCAGCTATCCGCTTCAACACCAACTCACGCTCCTTCAGCACAAAAACCCACACATAACAGGACTGTCTGAGACTACAAAGCAGACAGTTAAATTAAAAAGTGCCTTAAAATTAACAATCAAATTACCAGTCTAGCTGAGATGGAACAGTCTAGTACAAGTAGTTTGTTTTTTCAGTGCTGCTGACCTGTTTCTTTTGTCTCCTCTCTGCTCTGGCCTCCTGAGCAACACGTTGTCTCTGCTGCTCTTCAAAGTCACTCTTGTCCTGCTTGATGCGGGATTCAACTGGTAATGGGTCTGGAGAAAGGTTGCCTGACTGTGATGGTTTCAGCACCAATGAAGGGGAAGCTGTTTAAGTAGAAAAAAAAGAAATATATGTATGTATGTATGTATATATATATATATATATATATATATATATACACATATCCAATATATCTATCGAGAGCAAGTTAAAACAGCTGGCAGAAGCAAAAGGTAACATTATGCTTTAGCAAACAGCTCTGACAAGCTAGCGAAACCATAGTCTGACTTGTTTATAACATAAATGACAATCTACAAGAATTTGCAATATTGAAAATCACACACAGTCTCTATCCAATCAGTTTGGTGTCATACCTCTGCTGTCAGATGGAGATGTATGTGTCTCTGAAGTGCTCGCTTTAGGTGGGTTGAAAGCAGAAAATGCTGTCTCAGCTGGCTGTGAGGAATGCTTGACCAACCGGTGCCGTGGATACTGACCCTGCACAAGCCTGTCAACACATGAGAAGAGAGTATAGTAATAAAGTAATGAAAGGGGTGGTCTATTGGAAACTTGAATAGGATTATATCAGCATTTAATGCATACTAAGAGCTGGAACAACTCACCACTCAGCTGCATCTGCCACAGAAAAATGCCCTGCCTGTACAGCTGCCTGGATCTGTTCCTCTGAGAACCCCATCTCACTTAGGATGAGGAATAACTCCCCGATCGTCTGCAAAACAAACACATCAAAAGTCATGCAAACAAGGGTTAACCTCTGTACCTTATTTATTTATCTGTAGTGCACAAACGGTGGTTAGACGTTGCCTGGCTCTTATAATAATGTTCAAAGGGATTTTTCAGAATACACATTATTCAGCTCAAAACTTTGACATCTCAAATTTTTAAATATGATACCCAACTCAAGTTATTGTTTGTGATGTTGTATTTAAAAAATATACTTTTTTGTCTATATTGTAGTGTTATTTCTTTTGTTATTTCCATATTAATTATCAAGGAAAACCCTGCAATTTAGTTTACCACATACAACATTATCCACTCCTATGTCTTTTTTTTCTTGTATTGGGTACTTTTCATGAAATTACATCGGTTTCTTTTCACACTTTATCTATCCACCTATCTCTTGCCAGCTTCATCAACAGCTGTTTATGCAATCATGGATATTATAACAACTACAAAAGACAAGGGTTGAATATCTTAACAATGTTTACCTTCTTGATAAAGAAAATGCATAATTTCATAATTCTTTTTATTTGTTTGGCAAGATTCATAAAAGATTTACACCTTAAACTGCTTTACAATAAGGTAATGACACGTAATAATACATAAAACTGGGATACATTGCCAATGGTATTGCAAAATAATAAGTAAAGAGTAAATAGCATAATGTAAATCCTTAACTTTTTGATGAAATTCATATTTAATACCATAATTACGGCGTTTAATTGTGAAATAGCTAAAACATCTTTATCTTTCATTGTTTGTCCTTCATGTAATCTGACCGGAGCTGACCGGTGGTTTCACCTTTAAACTCCCAAAATCTGAGTTAATGTTTGTTCTGCAAAGTTTTTAGCCCTTAGTAAAACTCTCTCGTGATAAATGTATTTACTCGCAGCAAAGTCAGCGATTTTAAACTCGGAAAAAGACGACAAGCTAAGCTCCAGCTAACGCTAGGTGTGTTGTTATGTCTGTGGGACAGTGAGCGCTGTCAACAAACAACGTTAGCATGGCGGCTAATAACAGTTAGCCGAAGAAGGCTAACGCTAACACAGCTAGCAGGCTAATATCTGTTAGGTATGCGGTGTCAAGAGAATCACATATCGGTAATTTGCATCTTACCGGTGGGGCAGCAGAACTCATATCGTTGTTTGAAAAATAAAGCAGGAAAATCAAAGTGAAACTGGTATTAATTAGAAACTTTATTGACTTCCTGGTTGGGTGCTGCAGCGCCGCCTGCTATGCTAGCAACACTGACCGAGCCCTTTGACTTGTAGATTGACAGAATATCAACAAGAAACCGGCCTATCAACACCGCGGAGAGCCGAGGCTTCCTGCGCCGCACAAATCCAGTCCACCACTCATTGATTGACTAACCTAAACCCCAACCGCTGCTCGCACACTGATTTAATAATCTATGAGTAAATACGTCCATATAATGTGTGGACATTGCTTTTAACAGATTAACATATCCAGCAAAACCCTATATATTTTTTGAGTCGCTTAAATTTTTTAATAAATAAGACATATTTATCAGTGCTTCATATTTACTCAGAAATGTTGTCCTAAAACGTCACCAAAATATTTATTGGTTCGGTTTATTTATATTATTAATTTTTTAGAAGAAGAAGAAGAAGAAGAAGAAGAAGAAGAAGAAGAAGAAGAAGAAGAAGAAGAAGAAGAAGAAGAAGAA
>JAOWBC010000812.1:5194123-5229983 GCA_028566105.1 Hypoplectrus providencianus | reverse complement strand
TAATAATAATAATAATAATAATAATAATAATAATACATTTTATTTGTTGAGCACTTTTCATTCTTAAAAATAATCCCAAAGTGCTACAGAGTACAACAAAATTCAACATGTTTTAAAAACAAGAGAATGAAAATACAAAGTGTTTATGAGAATGCTTGTTTAAAAAAGGTTTTCAGGCCTTCCTTAAATGAGGCAATCGTTTCTGGAGCCCTCAGGTGGTCTGGGAGGGAGTTCCACAGGCGAGGAGCAGCTGAGCAGAAAGCCAGATCAGTTTTTATGTAGAGTTGTGTGTCATCAGCGTGGCAATAGAATGCTATTCCATACTGACTGATGATGATTGGAAGAGTGTAGAGGGTGAACAGGGTGGGGCCGAGCAATGACCCTTGAGGAACACCTCAGGTGACAGTGTGGGTCACTGACTTTGCACCTCCTAAGGAGACGTACCCTGTTCTTCCAGACAGATACAACTTGAACCAGCTCAGGTTGGAGTCAGAGAGTCCAATGGTGTGGTGGAGGTTCTGGAGGTGGATGTTGTGGTCAACTGTATCGAAAGCCGCAGACAGATCCAGGAGGATGAGTAATGATGGTGAGCCAGTGTCAGCTGCTATCAGGAGGTCACTTGTGACTCTGACGAGCGAGTGTTTTGGTGCTGTGAGCTGAACAGAACCAAGACTGAGATGTGAGATGAGATAGTCAGTCCATGACATAAGTCATGCTTCCATAAATACATTTCTTTATGCAGTTTAAAGATTTGCACGTCAAAAGTTTAATGACAACACCAGAATGAAAGAAACCTTTTCACTCTGCGCATAAAAGATTTAACGCTTGCTTAAGTAAAACAGTGAGAAACAGTTAATGCGCTCAACATGATATGGAAATGCTTTTTCCTCATTAGTTCTGACATAGCAGACATGTAACTCACATGACTGATCAGCGATTTCTGCTCTGCTGGTCAAGATAACCTGACATAGCAGAACAATTAAAAGTTAATTAGCAACCCACTCTTCTTCTTTTACTGTTTACTGATGGATTATCCTTCTGTAATATATTGCATTGCCATATTCTCACCAAAGTACATATATGCAGCTTTGTTTATTTGCTCTAACCAGTTGTCCCCAAAACCAGCTACTGGCCCCAAAACAATATTAAGAAACAAACAAATGACTCCTGTTGGGTACCGTCAGCTCCAATCTTTGGTAGAAAGTTAAAGAATGAATGGGATGTGAGATGTTTGCTTATGTGAAACAAAGTACCTGTTAGTTCAGAGGGGCAGTGTTGCAGCTTGTGTGTTACAGTCTCCATCCTGTGAAGTCAGAAGACTTTTGCCTGTTAAAGAGTTATAAGTTGTAAATGGAAGCTCTGACTGCATCCCTGTTACTTATATTAGATATAGGTTGATGCTATGTAGCCAGCACATTCATGTAAAACAGTTAACAGACTTTTTAGTGGAACTACTTAGTTAGTGTCCATTGTCAGGAATTAATGGCCGCCTGCAGCCAATCAGAATCAAGTAATCGAGTAAGAACAGATTTACATAAGTTGTATGTGCATTGTCCTTAATCATCGTGCAGCAACTACACTATAGCAAAATAAGTGAGAAAAATACAACATTTAATGTCCCATATCTAATGTATACTCAGATTGTCAGTATTTTTTTTTTGTATTTACTCTCTGCAAAGTTTACAGGAGAGCCTATATTTACACCCAGAAATTTGATTCTGGAAACCCTTTAGTTGGTCTGGCCTCTCACCTACAATCAGTTGGGATTTGATCGAATAATAAAAGTAGGTTGCTGATCAGACAACTTTGGCCCTCCATGAGAGAAAATGTGCAGTTAAGTACATTAACTATTTTTCACAAAAAGACAAAAACACCTCAAGCAAGTGTAAAGACTTTTATGTGTATTTTCTGAAGTTTTTTTTTTCCAATTCTGTTGTTTCCATCAAGCTTTTCTTGTGCGAATCTTCAAAACGAGCATCAAAATTTGTTGATGAAATGCAGCTGTTGTCTTTTAAGTTTAAAAAAACAATAAGATGCTATAATGATAACTTGGCCCATTGTCTTTTAAAACATGATTCAAAAGGGTGTTGCCTTTAATTACTTCGAACTCAAATTATTTTCAAATCCAATACTGTTGAGAATCAACATGTTTTTATTGCCCTTTATAGCCAGTATGACAGTTAACTGTCATAAAACGCATTGAGATTGTAGACCTCTATATGACTTGACGATAATAAGACTCGCCAGCGTGTAGCTCAATGACCAAGAAGCTTGCTGAAGATAAACGTTGTTTGCTGTTGGACGGTGCCTCAGCGGTTATTGGTTGTTCTTAAAATTGTCTCCAGCTCGGTCAAGTTAATTATTATCTCCTTAACAATGTGTGTTTCTGTAAGTGGTTAGGGAGAGTTTCAGATAATCCTATTTGGATTTTTAAGAACTAACATTGTGAAACTGAGTCTTCTTCCTACCCCGGAGATCTGCCCTGGTCATGTGACAAGGGCTAACTGAAATGGGAAACAGGTCGTGTTCCATAAAAGTGGCGGACGTTTCTAGTTTTTACTTTTGACATTGGAAAAGCAAATATAGTTATCTTGTTGTATAAGGCTGCTGCAACACGCCTGCGAGTGATGTGATGGACTATTTGTTTTCCTTAAAGGTGAGTGTGTTTAATAGTATTTTGTTAATCATCGTAACATATCTCTGCATGTGTTACATATTCATCTGTTTCATCTCATTGCCGGTCAATCATCAATCACACGTTATCCTACACTGGGCAAATAGGGTTTTTCTTAGCCTAGTTGGCTGACTTTCTTCCTCTGAATTTGGATCTTTCGGCAAATTCAACCTCAACACGAACTCTGCAACTGGTTAATGTTCACTCTAGTTCTTGGGCTTTTCCGAGGTACTTTTTCTTTGTCAACCAAATGTTGACTCTTCCAAGGCATTAGAAATCCAAGGTAATAATTAAAATAACGTTTCTTTAATGTGTCACTAGTTACAGGTAGTCGCCCCTCTAATGTCAGCATGTGGATTGCGAAAGGGTTTCATGTCGGGGGAACACTGTGAGCATTTCACAGGGAAAAACTAATATTAAGAAACCTGCTGTGCTGCTGGTTCAGTTTTAAACTGATTGCAACGATTTGTTTTTGCTTCTCCCCTCACACAGAAATGTCAGGGGTCAGGGTCAGCTGCAGCACAGAGCCACTGGAGCTGGTGGGGATTCAGTGTCTTGCTTCACGACATTTCAGCAATGCAAACAGCTGCTGCATCCTTTAGATTAAAAATGTCTATATCATTGATTTTTCCTCCCATTTGGTTAATGTCTCCTTAAAGTAAGAATTTGAAATTAGCGGAAATGAGCCTGTTTACTTTCTTGCTGAGCTAGATAAGAAGGTTGATACCACACTCGTGTCTGCATGGTGTTTAGCCAGGAGGCTGTTAGCTTAGCTCAGTATAAAGACAAGAAACAAGCTAAGAACTACAATCTAGTTTATTGCCTAATAGTATTCCTTACATTAACATACAACAAGCTGGTTAGTTTAGCTTCGCATACAACCTTTTATATGCATTAAAGCCCATGCTTTTAGATGCTTTTTTTGGAAAGAGACAGATTAGCAATCCCCACTTGATAGGCTAAACTATTTAGATAAGGGTCCGTGTATATTTTGGGAATTGGATTTTCCCTTTATGAATGGGAATTAAAAAACAAAAACCGAGTGGTTTGTTTGATTTTCGTTTTCAAGCCCAAAACCAACAATTGAATTACGCAGCATTTTTCTTTCATTTTCATTTTTTAATTACACTTTAAAAAATGAAATTCAAAGTCAACATAAACGGAAAAATGGACCAAAAACAAGCATTATTCATATTCTCGCACCCGAAGTCAGACATATTGCAATAGTTAACTCTGACATTATAGTGCAGCAGTATTAATGACTCCCAGTGAGCCATCCCACCTCAAATAGAAAGATCAGTGTGGTTCACACCTTCCGCACCCTCTCATGTTTTACTGCCTGATAGACTTCCTGTGATGTGTACCTGGCAGCCTCTGCAGAATCCCCCTTTACTCAACAGGGTTTATCAGTTTGACATCTTCAGCTTCGATAAAACTGAGGAGTGAATGCACTGTCGCAAGTTAATGATCTCGGCTGTGTGGCTACTGAAAACCCTGTTTGTTTAATGTGAAATGATAAAGCTGTTGACTGCTGAAAGCCCAATTCCAAAGACAAATATAATCAAATGGTATCACCAGACAGGAAGTGAAAACAAACAGTTTTGAGACATATTTTCCGGTCTCTAACGGCAACATTAATCAAGAGATTCCAATGAGGGAGTATATGACATAACTATCATGTATTTGATTTCAAACAGTGCAAACATGCAGTTAAATCTATGATGTAATAAGAAGATTTTGAAAATCGAATTCACTTTAGCTGAGAATAAAACTAGGTTACAACTCAACATGGTTTCATAGAATTATCAGAGAGCATTTTGTGCACCCGGATATTCTCGCACACTTGTTTTAAGATATGTAAGAATGTAGTGAGTCATCAGCCTCATGCACGACATGATCACTACATCATCACCCCCTTTCCCCTCCAAATGCTGACTGTGTGGGATTTGAGCCTACCTCACGACACAGATAATCTCCTCTGCAACCTCCACACACGGTCGAGTGTCCACCTTGTTATACAACACAGCCGCTGCACTTGCACACTTACTGTTAGAAACTGCTGCTTCACAACATTTCCCTAGCTGATAAATTAATTCTCATAGGTCACTATACTGAGATTCATTTAGGCTGAAAGGCAAGAACATCAGCTAATACTGATTGTTTATTATGAGTCACTGAGTCCACCGTTTTGGTCCAAACTGATATTTCTCAGCAACTTTTTGATGGATTGCCACTGAATTTGATAAAGACATTCATGCTCTCCTTGAGATGATGTAACAGCTATGGTGGTCCCTTTATCTTCTAAATAAGGTCAATGTCCAGTCAAAGGTTTACTTTGTCCAGTACTTGCAAAACTGACATTCACCTAAGCCTCATTTGGACGTATTGGTATTTATTTGGTTAGTTTAAAAACTAAAGTGTAAAAACCTTTGGTTGTCCAGACTATTTTTGAGCCTCCATGGACAACATCGTGCTGTAGTGTTATAACTGACCCTGCTCAGGCCTCTGAAAGGCAAACTGTCAGCATAGGAATCTGCAGCAGAGTTAATATGTTTTCAAGCCTGAAATTTTTTCACATGTGCATGTAAAAATTAGACTACACTAATATTACTAGTATTCTACTATTTACGGAATTTTCTTTCCAAACATTTCATAATATATAAAAGTCAGACCTTGATAAAACAACTTTTACTTCTACTGCTGTCAATAAAATGTTGTCCTTATTAATGTACACACTACAAGGCACACACCTGTTTATTTATTTAGGCTATTTATTTTAAGGATGATGAAATCTGAGAAATATTACCTACATTTGAAGCTTGATTGGAATACCCCAAGCAATATTTTGGATGTTATCATATAAAAAGAAAAGGATGAATCTTTTCTTGTAAAAGTTCCATCCACAAGTGTTTATTTGGTTAATTATTTCCCAAGTTTTATGATTTTCTTCAGCAGTCAAATGATCAAACAAGTGTTTGTTGTTTTTGGTCATTTGTCAGAAAATATTTGTGGTTTCTCCTCTCTGACACATATTTTATTCTAATTTTATTTGAGCATGTTTCATAACCGGTTTTCTGTCAATATTAGCCCTCAAAAATGAATCCTTTGAAAAGTGTAAGACGTTTATTTCCTATGCATTTACATTGTCCTTCAAGGCACATTGACTAAGAGCACCTTGGTCAATATTTAGGCTTCATATGTCAAAGTTAAATTGTGGAGATGAATGTCAACGTTGGGTTTTGTTCCGGGCTGTTCAAACACGGCTTGTCCTTTCAGGCAGCATTTGTCCTCAAAGCGAGAATGAGAGTCTTGTTTATTCTGCCCTGGTACAATGGGCAGACTGGTGAAGGTGGCAGGTTGGCCGATAGGGCTCTGATTAGGGCATCACGAGGCTTTGATAAGCAAGGGAGAGAGGGATGTCTCCTGCCTGCAGTTCTTAAGAGGTTTCGAGGGTGAGAGCTTCACTTTTGTCATGTTGGAGGGCAGTGACGCTTGTTTCCACAGAAACGCTGATTGCAATTAGCTCACGTTGCCATGAGCGAGGTAAGTCCCAGAAACTCAGCATTTTCTTCATTGTCTGGTCAGTTTACAGTTTCCCCTCGGATTGTTTTTGCACGTGGTTTGGGTTGTGGAAAATTCTCTCACCTCTTTGAGAAATCCCTCGCACATCTCTCACACCTCTGGGGATTCACTGTGAAACCATGATATGAATGAGGGCCCTGTAAAAATAAACTGCCGGATAGGGTAGCAGCAAACATCTGGATAGGATACGTGCACTCAGTCAGTAATATCATTAAATTTGGGAAGCATTATGACGGCGATGCATATGTGGGGTGATGCCTAACTGCGGAAATAAAGTGGTTTTCTCTGAAATGAATGTAGCAATTACTTTTAGCAAGAACTCTATCTTTTCATCTGCTTACAAAATTTTTAATTCCAAAGAGCTGAAGTTGCTGCATTGGCGTTATTGTTGCTTCAAAGTGCTGAATGTCTTTGGCAGCTTGCTCTGGAGGTCACTGAGGTGAACTTACAGTTTGTTTGAGCTTTTTTTGATCTGTTGGCCAAAAATGCTATATGATGAATTGAACCTTGGGTCAATATTGAATGTGTGCTGAACAGGCTGACCTGTCTCCTTTTCTTCTCAGCTTGTCCACAGTTCAGTGCAGGGCTTTCTGTTTCTGTCACCTGTGTGCGGCATGTAAAAGCAGGTCAGAGTAAAACTCTACATGGTCGTGTTGGTCATGGGAATCAGTTCTTCACACTTCATGTGGACATGCCTGAATTCATAACCATCTGTCAAGCTAGAAGTATGACGAATTCTAGATGAACTCTTGAGTTTCCTGTTAGCATTTTCTTGTCTTTGATGTGCTTAATGTGTTAAAAGTGGAACAAACAAAGTGCCAGTGCTCCTTTACATCCTGTGTATAAGTCGCGTCAAGCTCTGCATTCAGTTTGTTTGTTAGCAGGATTATAGAAGAACAACATGCCCTATTTTCATGAAACCTAGTGAAAGAGTGTAGTGTAGGCCAAGGAAGAACCCATTCAATTTTGGAACAGATCCAAATCATTGGGCGGATACACAAATCACTTTTGTTAACATGCGGTTTGGGGCTTTTGGCCTTGGAGGAGGTCTGTTTTCTCTGAGTGTCCTTCTCATTCTGAATGTTATGTGTTCAGTTAAGTTGATGGACGATTTTTACATAATACTATATTATTTCTGGATCAATTTAGGGGTAATAGAGTTTGTGGCACTTCTTCAAAAGCCGATGGAAAAAGTATTTATTTACTTGAGTATGTATAGGGATATCACAATGTAGAATGAATGCATTCAAAACTAGTTTAGTTACTAACCTGCAGTGCAGAACTTTTGTCTCCCTCCTCTGGTAATGAGAGTAACTACCTAAACACTGTGGGTGTGTGTTTAAGACGAATTCCTGCAGATGAGCTTGCAGCATCTCTCCTCAAGTCTTCCTATGCAATTAATTTCCAAAAGGCACACTTTGAATTGGCATTGCTGCACTTTTTTATTTCTATATGCCTCAAAGAGCAGTAGGTCAGTCACACTGCGAAATACACAGCTTTCCACAACGGTAAAACTTCAAAGTAAAATACTCAGAAAAATGGCAAAAGGAAAAAGGGTTGGACACCCTAACAATGCATTGCATATTATGAGCTTATTCACTTTTTATGTACAAAAATGAATCTATAAAAGTAACAACACATTATCACTATGTACTGTTATAAACATGGAGTAAAAGAATCATAAAATCGTGCAATTTATTTTAATTAAATGCACTTTATATATGCACTTTAGTACCACTTTCTACGAATTTCATTTTGGATGTATTGCAGTGCATTTGTGCGCTCTTTTAGCAGCCCGCTGTCCGTACAGTGATAAGACTGAGTCTGACACAGAAGTAAGCAGACGCTGCAGGTGAGAGGAGTCATCACATGCTTTCGTTACTCCCTGCGGCACTGGAGAAAACCTAAGATACGACTGACACGTTGGGTGTCCTGAGAACCATTTGTGGGAGCATCAGATGACTTGTGGCCCCTGAGTTTTGCCACAGGTGGGGGTTCGCTGCAGGATCTGAGGCACCTGCGTAGTAGTCATGGCAACATTTATTCTGCCGTGAGGTGGCTACATCGAAATCCCGACAGCTGGAGCAGATCCACTTGCTGCGTCGCTGCAGCCAATCCTTATCACAACATCCCTCTGCCAGAGCAGGGCGCAGCAGGGCACGGCATCCTGCTGCAAGAAAACAGATCTCTTATCACCCACATGATCCCTGTCACACCACAGCGTGGAAAAAGAGGAACGGATCAAAGCACATGGCTATTGTTTACAATTTAGGGCTAATTTGCAGTAAGGTATGCATGAGAGGACCCGTCATATGATGTCCTCACTGTGGAGTATTTGCAGAACCAGAACTCCCTCTGGTGTTGTTTTAAGTAAAAGGCAAATGCATGCTGTGTCCCAAATCCACACAAAATACTGAATATAAGCCAGCAATTTTAGTGTGTACTGTAGCTGACAAAGAACATATTGTTGCATTTACCGGTATACTGAGTTGAAAAAAAAAATGTAAAAAATTATAATTTTTTTCATTTTGACTGATACTGGAATGTGATCAATAATGTTTTGAAGGATCAGTTTTGCAAAATTGCCTTATTTTGACTGAAAAATATTGCTTAAATGATCATTGTGTATTATAGTTTGTAACAGATTGTATTATTTTTATTTTGACACATTTATTCGTTACAACACATATTGCTCCTCCTGCTAGATTCATAGTTGTTAGATAATAATATTTATGTTTTTATTGTGTATTTGTGTGCCTTTTTATACATATTATGTATCTCCCAATGTCTAACTTAACAAAAGAACTGATAATTATTTGATATTTCTTATCCTTTATTTAATTTTGTTTTGTTTTTTAATGTATTTATTTCTTTGTTGTGTTGCAGCCAGAGGCTCCTGCTGCCTCATCACTACATGGGACTCCACGTCCTGAAGAGGAGGATGACGGGGACCTGAACAAGGCTTTGGGGGTCCAGCGCTTTCAGCAGATCCTCAGCCCCGCTGCAGTCGTGCCTGATGATCAGCACCACAACTACCACGAGGAAGACATCGAATGTGAGCATTCATTGTTGTTCAGTGCATTTCTACATTCAGCAGGCCAGGGAAATGTAAATAAAACAACTAAAAACCTAATATGGAAACTTCTGTTTACATAACTGCTTTATCTTTCCTCCAGACCACCGTCACTCCTCTCACCACATTCACCGACCTCTGTCCAAACTGCCCTCTGAGGGACGCAGGAAGAAGAGCAACAAGAAAAGGAGGAAGGACAAAGATCACAAAAGCAGCCATGTTCCCAGCAGCAGCGCCATAGAGGAGGGGGAGGATGAAGAGGAGGAGGACGAGGAGGCGACAGAGACAACTTCTGCTCCATCTGACTCCGAGAGGGTCAAAGATGTGGAGGTAATCATTCATCCTTTACTTAATATTTAAGTGTATGTCTGAGTGAGTGGGGAGGCAAGAGAACAAGAATCCTTTATGGGTTATGAAGGTCTTATAAGAAGCATGGGAATGAGACAAAGTATTTTATAATGGCTCCTAAATAAAAAACTTTATTAGTGATTTATTGATTTTGTTTTCTAGAAACATTGTCACAGTCTGCTACATAATAAAAGAAAACAATTCACAACACACATACATTTGATATGTTTTTTTAGTTCCTTTATTTTACTATTATTAAATATTTATATTAAAATAAAATTTTAAAGAACATAAATTTTCAATGTCAGATATTATTTATGTGAAACATGTCAATGAGTCAATGTGTTGCTCCGATACCCAACCTGCTCATCCAGTGCTGCAGCGTTGCCATATTTTCCTCTATGAATATTTCATTATCGTCTTAATCATTCATCAGTCGGTTTCATGTCTCGTTGTTGTAATGGTTCACATACAAAAGCAGATTTAACCTGACAAACAACTATTTAGTCATCATTATTATCATTATTATATTTATATCATTATTTTGTTTTTAATTGAACTGTTTGTGTCCTTCGAAGCAGTTTAAATGAATCAATTTTTTCAAAGAACTAGGAAAAAAAATGTCAAGAAAAAACAGGTTTTACATTTCCACTGCCAACTGTATGTCCCTCTCCCTAATTCTAGGTTTAAAGTTATTTCTGTTGCTGTTTTCTCACACTCTGTTCTCCCTGCACAGTTCTTTGTTTCGGATGAAGACCATGTGGCCAAAGAGAGCCCTCACCCGGCCCGTGAGCTGGATATCGTGCCGCAGTCTGCAGTGGGAGCAGATACTGAAGATGCAACTTCTTCAGAGTGAGTCTAGTTCTAGGCGTTAAAAGTGGGGTGTGAGAGCCCTTACAAGTCTGCTTTACCTGCTGTGATGATTGCATGTTTTTACCATGTAGCCGTTTTCACAGACGTTCTGATTGGGTGAGACAGCTCAGGGCAGGTTGGTTAAGCCAGTGAGGCACACACTGTACGTTACCATGCCTCAGGCATCCAGTGGACCTGCTGGGCATGATCTGATAGAGCCGAGTAGTGCTCTCCTCGGAGACCCATATATCACCTGTCGCTAAAGATGCCACAGCACACCTCAGCAGCCCCTGGCTCCCTCTGGGACATTTGCTGTTCCACCTCATGAAGGTCTCATCTAAGCTTGGACAAATTCACGTCTATAAACCTTTTGCCTGTTTTCTGTCAATCTGAGACCTAAAAACAGTGGACTGTTTTAGAAGAACCTGGCGAAATAACTGAATTTAAAAGCAGTTTTTCTTCTCTTAAAATGCTGTGGGCAACTGACATTTAAAGGAAGGTGAGTTTAACTATGGTTATTTCACGAGTGCTGATCACTTTACTTCACTTTTTATGTTTATTTTGTGCATAAAATTTGAGATTAGTGTTTTAAGATGAAATATGCCAGCGTGAACCATTAACAGAATCTGCATTACATGCATTAAAAGATCAGAGCCTAAGTGTGTTCAGAGCCAGAGAACCGAAGTACTAAGTATCGGGGTAAATTTTTATGGTTGACTGGCATTAACTTCTGGCATTAAATCTGTTTTTTGTTGTGTTTCTTCTTATGTAAATGTGTCTGCAGTTTTTAGAAGGCCCTGATACAACAGAAATACCAAATATTTATTTATTTATTTAATTATGGTTATTTCACAACTGCTTTGAGAGACTGTTATGGTCTGAACACCCTCTATTACTCAATGTAGCTTTATAGTTTTTTGGGGGCATTTGATTAAAGATGAGTGTTGTGAGTTGAAAGATGCCAGAATATTTTATTAGGTGCACCAATAGGGGAGTCTATTACATCCATTAGAACATAATAACCAAAGTGTGAAGCTATTATTCCTCTGGCAACCAACTCACCAAGTATCAGGGAAATAAATCACAATAAATGAGAGCAGTAGAGGAGAAATTTTTAGTCACATTAAGCTGCTTTGAAAAAAGTCCCCTTTTTCTGTGTTTTTCAGCTTCACACAAACTGTTCCATAAACTACAGGAAAATGACCATGAAACAAAAATTCCTATCCTTTGTCAATAACTGAGCACAACTTTGTCTTGTCTTTCTGCTTTTCTGTAGTAAACCAGCCTCAACCGACTCTTCCAGCCCCTCTCCCCAGTCGGCGCCACCTGAACACATACCACTCGCCCGGGTGTCCAGCCGCGGCTACGACCTGCAAGAGCGCAGGCGCACAGGCAACATGACGGGCGCTGAGCAGGCCAAGTACCAGCGCATCCCTACTGACGAGAGCGAGGCTCAAACCCTGGCCTCTGCTGACCTTGACGGTATCAAAAGTGAGTAAAGAGGCCAGGGTCCGCCATCTCTGAATGCTTTTCAGCTTTCTTATTGTTTTTCCCTCAGGTATTTAAGACATGTCTGATAGTGTAAAGTGAGAATTTGTAGATAATTCACCTCAATTAATCACCTCTGAATTGTCTTAGGTGGTTAGACATCGACAATCTTGAAGCCTTGGGTTTATTTACGCTTAGATTCCTCCAGAAACATGAAGTCGAGGGCAGCAGGGGCCACCTTGAGTGTCCTCTACATCACATCGGCTCCCCGCTGCCCTGTGACGTTCCCGGCCCCCGGCCCCAGCGTGGGGTTGTGTTCAGGGCCGGGGAGATTTACGTCAGGGAGCCGACCCCTGAGCAGAGAGCAGCAGCTTATCAGAGAGTGTGGCAGACAGGCCCACATTATTAAATTAGCCATTCCTGCTGTCAGCTGAGGCCCCTGGACCCGGGCCCGAGCCAACATCGTGGCTAATTGTGAAACCTGGATCTCAGTTCACAACCTTTAATCATTAGTGGAATGAAACAAGGGGAAGAGTTAAGTGGAGTCGAAGGCAAAATAAAGTGGCTGGCGACGGAGGTATGGGCTTGATATTGTGCAGGTATTTGGCCATTATGAGGCTTAGTGACGCAAAGTCGAGCCCCCCAACAGGTTCATCACCGGTTATTCTCCGTGTCTTCTTTTATCTGCTTCCCGCCATCGTAAATCATCCTGGGAAAGTGTCTCTGTCTCTGGCTGCTGCTCAACTATAGGAATTATTAGATCACTGTCCGTCCCCTTTTGTCCGACCGGAGCAAATTAACACCTCCGCTCACTGATGCATTCTGATGGTTCCAGCGGGGTCAGGCGCCGGTCAAGAAGTGGCAACTTTTTCCAAATTTGTCAAAACTTGTTGCACGCTCCAGTTTAAGGGCGTCACGTAGTCGGACCTGCGCTGCCAGCACTCGCCCCTACACCCACCTCAAATCCTCCTCTTCTTTCAAGAGCTGCCTGCCAGTCAGGCTTCATTTCACTTTAGGGTCTGCCCCAAAACTTTACTCGGACTTCATGGAGCGACTCATAGTAAAAATTGAATTGGAATGAGCAGCTGGAAATTTCAGTTTTTTTGGGGGAAAAAAATCTAAATTTGACTTCCTGGTTTTTACATGATGAGTTAAAATATTGATGAAGGACCCAAAAAGCATCACTGTTTGTTTCATACGACATTCAAGCTCTGATAAAGGTAAGGTAGCTGGTACAGCTGGAGGGGATTCTCACTTGTTTTTGTACTTTGTTGTCTTTTTCAGTGTAATTATGGTTTTGGAAAGTAGTTCAGATGTTCATTGCAGCTTTTGTTTAGCTTTTTACAGTATTTCCTGTTGTACCTGACTGAATCAGGAGTGTTATGATCTTTGAACATCTGATGGGACGATTCCGACTCACAGCTTTGTGTTGGTGCCATTCAGTGTCTCTCTCCACATCCTTTTCTGTGCCCGGTGTGCTGCCAGCCTGAGTAACTCTACTCCCTGCTGAGGGACTAAGCAACAAAAGCAAAGTGGCCTGTCCCTCTTTGACTTAGTGGGCTGAGATTTGAACTTGGGGTGCAAGGTCACTGGGCTGCAAAAACAAAATGTGGCACCACAGAGCATGTCAGGCACAGATCAATCATGTTGGTTGAGGTCTATAGTCCGGGCTACCTTTGTGAAAGCTTTTTTCCCTAATATTGCATTGATTTCGCCATCAAATATAATGCTAATGCAAGTGACATGATGATGGTAAGTAAAGAAAACAGAAAGTTAAAATTAAAATTTGTTTTTTTTTAACTTAATTTTGTTAAAATAGTGGCAGACCTTAAGTTTATCTTCAGTTGATGAAATGCAGAATGAATTTTCTTTTTGGTAAATTATAAATATTTAAATAGATAGATTTATATGCTCAGCAGCAGGTCTTTTAGGCCAAGCCCAGTAAAAGTAAAGTAATGGAAGAGACAAAATAATATACATAACACTAAAACACAGAAATATATATCCAGAAAAAGATAAAACACAACAAATAAATAAATAAATAGATTGCTCACAGTAGAACAGGATAAATATATATCTATAGACTGGATGAAATGCTGCATCTATTAGACGGCTGTGAAATTTATTTATTGTATTTTTTTTAATGGAATGAGGGAGAAGGAGGGAATTCTGCATTTTTTGGTTATCATAAAGATTCTTTATGTCAATCATCTTTTACTCAGCTACATACTGCCCACTTGTGGCGTTTCTCTATAGAAAAAGCAACATGCAGAGACTAAGGGTGCTTGCAATGATGGCATGAGCCAGTGAAAAATCACTGAACAATCCACGTAAATATATTTTCATTCTGGCTCAAAAAATGACTTTTTGGGCCACCACATTTAATACTAAAGAAGTTTCCCCTCTATAATCAGGATCTGTATTGCCCTCAAAAATCATATCTGGGTTGAGCGTATTTGTATGTATTGTCTGTTTTTATTTAGTGAGCAGTGTCCATAATCACTCAGGCTCACAAACTGTATGTCTGGTTTAAATTAGCATCATCACATTGCCCTTCTTCTTGTCTCTTCTTCTCCACCAGGTCATCGTTTTGAAGATGTCCCCGGCGTGCGCAGACACCTCGTCAGAAAGAGCACCAAGGGACAAGTGGTGCACATCGGCAAGGACCACAAGGAGCCGACCACTCGCAGCCGCAAGCAGGATCGAACCCCACATGAGGTGAGACACAGCAGGACTCGTTTGTCATCCCTAGTCAAGAACCTTAAAGCAATTACCGTAATTGGTTTGATGACTTTGTCCCTGGTTTTCTAAACCCCACCTCATATTGGCAAACATGCTTTTATAGCTATAAATAAGTAGGATAGGAATCTAGTTTTGGTGACAAGCCATTATCCCTAGGCCTTAACTTACCACCAGAATTCAAAATTAAGGCAACTGCCTATGATAATGTCTTTTTAAAATGCAGTTTACAGGTTACAAGTTGCTTCTTTTGTAAAAAAAAAAAAAAAAAAAAACAGTCCAAAGTATCACCTGCCATCTTTTCAAAATGGAACTGTAGGTTTGACTTACAGTAAAAATTACTGTATATTACAGGATATGTTCTTAAAAAAAAAAACGAGAGAGAGAGAATACATTTGCAATAATTAGCATGTCAAATGCAACAGGTGTTTCAAAGAATAAAAGAATCTATTTGGTCTGAAAAAATATTAGATTTGGAATTTAATCTTTATTTTTTACTTCAGGCAATGTTTTTATGTTTTAATTGTAACAGCAAATCCTGGGAAATGTTTTCAATCCCTTTAGCACTGCCTTGTCTCCTTTGTGGACGGGACAGGGAGGGAAGGAGACAATTAAAAATGAATGAATGAGTTCTTTCCTTTCACACACGGAAAAGAAAAAGAGGCAGGGAGAGCTCAGGTAACCAGACACTGGGAGCTCCTGAGAGCGGGAGCGCTATGTTTTATTAACACACACACACATTCTCATACTCGCCTCTGAGCCCCCAGCAGCCGGGGTAAACAACGGGTCCCTGTCAGGTGTGTGTGATGAGGAGCTACCTGTGGGTATGTGTGTAAAAGTGAGGGTCCCTTCCTTTGTGCCGCTGCCGGTTGTATCAGTGTTTGAGTCCTCTCCTGCACCGTCTCACTCCTCCAGTCGTTACCGGTGGTTCTGTACCGCTCCGCCTCGCGGCTACAAGGCGTCCTGCTGGGCATGGACTTCTGTGAAATGGCTCGGTATCAGAAGGTGAGGCTGGGTGACCGGCCAGAGTCAGGTTTGCGTCGTGTGAGAGTGATTTCACAGGCATGCAGAGGATAAAAACGGAGTGTTTTCCAACCTGTTTTTGCTGTATTTGTCCCTAGGCATTGTAACTGACCAGCATGGTGTTCAATGAAAAACCTAACAGACATCTGAATGAGAGAGTTGAAGATTATGTACGGAAGCCCTGAGAGGCGAGTGAGGAAAACAATTCTGGTGATGATCTAGGTCTGACCTAACTTGTTTTCTCTCCCCTTTCTCCCCAGGGAGAAATTTCTAAATTGCCTTTTTTTTATCTATAAATTATTATTTTAGAAACTGGATCACCAGCATTTTCTTCTCCTCCATCTTTCAGGGCTTTTCATTAGTAATGTAAAGTAAAGTAGTTTCTCTTTAGTGTGTTGGGTGCATAAATAATTCACTTGGTAATAAGGTAAGCATGGAGTCTGTTCTCTGATATTGACATGAACCAAAGTTTTCACCAATAAACCAGGTGAGGGTAAATAAGCTGACTAAACGCAAACTGCTGGTGAGTTGTATGATAACTGGCACATGCTGAAAGTGCACGTCGTTTTTTGATGTGGATTTTCTCTGTCTCACCTGCCCCTGTTATCTCCAGGTGTTTGTGGAGCTGAATGAGCTGACTATGGACAAGAACCAGGAGATGCAGTGGAAGGAGACGGCTCGTTGGATCAAGTTTGAGGAGGATGTGGAGGAGGAGACCGACCGCTGGGGGAAACCTCACGTGGCCTCGCTGTCTTTCCGCAGTTTGCTGGAGCTCAGAAAGACCATCTCACATGGTAAGAGATGAAAACTGAGCTGGCAGTTGTAAAATCCTGAGTCTGCGAATGCAGTTCAAGGAGTACTGAGCTCAGTGTGTGTGCGTCCACAGGTGCAGTGCTGCTGGACCTGGACCAGAAGACCCTGCCCGGAATCGCCCACCAGGTGGTGGAGCAGATGATTATTTCTGACCAGATCAAAGCTGAGGACCGAGCCAATGTCCTGAGGGCCCTGCTGCTCAAACACAGGTGACCTGCAGTGCCAGACTGCAACAAACAAGCAGCATTTCTACCTTTAATTTTGTCTCAGTTGAGACCGACAAGGAATTTGGGGATGAAAGTGTAGAGATGACATGTAACAAAAGTCCTTAGATGGATTTTTGTGAGGTATGTGTCTGTACCTTTCATCCATTATGGTTTTGCATTATAGAATGATAGCTGCATTTTGACAGTGAACTTTGACTTTCAAAGCTAATATGAATTGCTACTGTAAAATCATAATGTTGACCAGCAATATAAGGGCTTTTCTCTCTCTGCTGCACACGTCCTGCTACTAGGTGGCTTTATTCCTGGTCGCTGCCTCTCTTCCTCCTGCTCACCCTTTCTCTTCCTCTCCCTGCCTCCCCTAGTCACCCGAGCGATGAGAAGGAGCACAGTAGCGCCTTCCCCAGGAACATCTCTGCAGCCAGCCTGGGCAGCCTGATAACTCATCACCACAGTGCCAATCACACCCATCAGCCAGAACCCTCAGTGACTGACCCGCTCATGGGCACTGGACACCCCATAGGGGACACAGAAACACGCATTGACATAGAGAAGAACGAGGTACAGGTAAGTTTCTACACAAACTCAGTTACTGCATAAGTATTCTTCTTATCCTGATCGGGCTCCTTGTGTTGCTTTCTATTTGCAGAAGGAGTCCACCCCGGTGTCCGGTATGCATCGCTCCAAATCCAAACATGAGCTGAAGCTGCTGGAGAAGATTCCTGAAAATGCTGAGGCCACTGTCGTCCTTGTGGGTGAGTTATCTCTCAACATATCCTCAGTGAGCAATTCAAGTTAGCATAGGTTTGTCTGTACGTTGAATGTTGATTCCTGATGTCTTCCAGGCAGCGTGGACTTCCTGGAGCAGCCCACCATGGCGTTCGTGCGGCTGCAGGAGGCCGTGGAGCTGGAGTCTGTCCTTGAGGTCCCCGTGCCGGTGAGGTTCCTCTTTGTTCTGCTGGGACCCCCCACCACCAGCATGGACTATCACCAGATAGGACGCTCCATCTCCACACTCATGTCGGACAAGGTGAGCAGGGAGAAGATACAGAACCAGAATGCATAAAAATAAGGGGAAGCCAATGCATTTATTGATCCCTGTTTGGCTTCCCAAAATGTACACACCTAAAGCAGAATAATTACGAGGCCAAAATTCTTGTGAAAGATAACATCTTCTAGTTTCTGAAAATGCAAGCTTGTCTATGTCTATAATCGATGCGACACTGTGAAATTAACCCACGACAAGTTAAAGTTCTGTACTCTTACCTTAAGTAAAAATGCATTTTTCCGGCATAAAAATGTACTTATGCAGAATTGAGCCACTTAGATTGATGTATATATTTCACATATATTATTGTATTACTATTAATAATACATATATGTGAGCTGGGCTCTCTTTTCTCAATGAGAGCTCATTTTAACTTATTGATATACTATGCCAAGTTTTCATTTCCAGAAAATATTCAGTCTATTGAACGTGACAATTTTTTTAATATTAAATCTTGACCTAAAAAGTAACTACAGCTGTCAGCTAAATATACTGAAAGTAAAAAAATTACGATATTTGCTTCAAAATGTAATGAAGTAGATGTATTAAGTTAGATAAATGGAAATACTCAAGTAAAGTACCTCAAAATACTTGAGTAAATGTAACTTTCCACCGTTGTCTATAATGGAGCAGATAGAAAGTATAGCATGGGGTAACTGTAAACAATATACAGCTTAAGCTTGTCACATGCAGCCAATTTTAGCAATTTTGTGGCTACAAAAGAAAGTAAAGTGAAATAACATGGATTGTTGCCACATAAACTGGCAGACAGACCTGCAAACAAGAGATGAACAACTAAAGTTCATTTGTTAAATCTGTTATATCTGAACCGCCCCGCAGCAATTCCATGAGGCTGCCTACCTGGCAGACGACAGGCAGGACCTGCTGAACGCCATCAACAGCTTCCTGGACTGCAGCATCGTGCTGCCGCCTTCAGAGATGGGAGGCGACGAGCTGCTGCGTTCAGTCGCTCGGTTTCAGAGGGAGATGCTGCGCAAGAGGGAGGAGCAGGGGGTCAAACTGGCAAAGGAGCCGAAAAGCCTGGAGGAAAAAGGTCATTTTTATTATATTAAGCTTTTGTTTTTAGCTTTGATTTTCAGTAACACAGTTGTTAGCTGTCTTTTATCAATTTTAATTTTCTGTTAATTAATTAATTTAAAACATTTTTTATGTACATTTACCTGTTTGGAAATGGGCATTGAAACTCAATTGCTAATCCATGTATACCCTGAAAATGTCAATAAACAAAGAAAAAGAAAAAGGCAAGCATCTCATCAAATGTGGCCTTATCAAAGGAACTGTATGTAACTGCTACACCACTTCCTGTTATTGTGATTAATAACCTGCTCTGTCCCGTCTCACAGAGGCCCTCCTCACCCCCTTGAAAAAGTCAGATGACCCTCTGGAACGCACGGGACGTCCCTTCGGTGGACTGATACGAGATGTGCGGCGCCGTTACCCAAAGTATCTCAGTGACTTCAAGGACGCCCTGAACAGTCAGTGCATGGCCGCCGTTATCTTTATCTACTTCGCTGCCCTCTCTCCAGCCATAACATTCGGAGGCCTGCTCGGTGAGTCGCGCATGGGAAAGCAGGAGTCGTGTTACTGTGGATTCACAGCTTATCGTCTCATGTGTCGAACCCTTTCACAGTTAGTTACCATGTTAATTTGTGGTCTAATGGTTCCTAGGTGAGAAGACAGACGGCCTGATTGGGGTTTCCGAGCTCATTGTGTCGACAGCGGTGCAGGGTGTGATCTTCTGCCTCCTCGGAGCGCAGCCGCTGCTCGTCGTGGGCTTCTCTGGGCCGCTGCTCGTCTTTGAAGAAGCTTTTTACAGTGTAAGTTCATAAACTGATACAGAGCTTCGTAACATGGCTTCTTAAGAACAGGTGAACCAACAAATGATGGACAGGTGGCAAATTTACTATTGGAAAAAAAAACAGACCTACACATTACAAAATTATTTAAGGAATTTTGTCAAATTATGTAATTGCTGCAGTTGCAAAACTATCCGTTGGTGATTTGGTTAAAGGAGTTTTTGTCTTGTGGAGATTGATAACACAGGCATTTATTTGCTTTTCTTGCCAACAATTAGATTAGATCTACGGTAAAGTAGTTTTATATCTGCAGCCTAAATGTGAAAGGACATTTAGCAGCTGCTCAGATTTCTTCTGTATAGTTACTGGAAACTGGAGACAACGTTAGCAAAGCTTAGCTCACCAACATATAATAGTGTGTTTGTTTAATCTGTACCAAAACTTTTGTAGCTGCCTTTTATTTAACAGACCAACATGAGAGTGGAAGATCTTCTCATCTAACTCTTAGTTAGAAAGAAAATTATAATCCCAGATAATCTTCTCAGTGCAGATTGTGCAGATGCATTTAGATCTGATTTGAAATGATATGCAACATAAGCAAACCGTCCCACAGCTGTTATATTATGATTCAAATGTTGCTGCACAAAGAATGATTGGTGCACAAAGTTTGTGGCACCTCATTTACCTTCTAAACCCAACCAATACTAACCAGTAACTAGCCATAAAACAAAAAATACTATTGAAAATTGCTTAAAGGTTGGCAGAGCATTCAGTTTTCATGTAGGAAAGGGTTTTCAGGGCCTTTAATCTATGTCTTTCTGATGTACGAGTGAGTTTCTTGTCTTTGTGTCCTCACAGTTCTGCAAAGGAAATCAAATCGAGTATCTGACGGGCCGCGTCTGGATCGGGTTTTGGCTCATCATCATCGTGCTTGTCACAGTGGCCTTCGAGGGAAGCTTCCTGGTCCGCTTTGTCTCCCGCTTCACGCAGGAGATCTTCTCCTTCCTCATCTCCCTCATCTTCATCTGCGAGACCTTCATCAAGCTCGGCAGGGTACACCTGAGACTTGAAATAACAACTCCTGATTACAAAAAGTTTTTGTTGGCATGCTGCGTGCTCATGTCCCCGACACTAAAGCGAACAGACTAGAATTTGGACAATATTCAAATCTCAGGGTCGAAATGAGTGTGTTTTTCTAACAAGTGCACCTGAAATCTTTTGTGATTGATTGGCCTTGAGAGTAAAATGGATTAAGAGTTTAACTATTATCCAGGCTTATGATTTTAGAAGGTTTGCTATTTTTAGAGTGTTATGACACAGACTTGAAAGACATTTGGGATACTCTTATTTTCCACAAAGTGTAGTTGAGTGATAAAAGACAATCAGACCAGGTTACTGCATTGATAAACATTGTGCAATTATTTTACCTTTGTGGACAGATTTTCAAGGATCACCCACTGAAACCTTGCTCCGTCAACAACAGCACAGAAGGGGACGCCTCGACAGAAAATATCACCCTCGTTCTGAGCAACAGCACCCAGCCGGGGACAGAGGCGGTCAAGGACCAGCCCAACACGGCGCTGCTCTCTCTGGTTCTGATGGCCGGGACGTTTTTTATCGCCTTCTACCTGCGCAAGTTCAAGAACAGTGCTTTCTTCCCTGGAAGGGTGAGGAGCTTAACTCTTTAAAACAGTCCTGCAACATAAAATACCAAAACATATTTACTTAACCTCATTTTATATCAAAAGTGTATATTTCTCAATTAGGTGAAGTCAATTATCAAATATAATTAAAGATCAGAATACTTCCCTTCTTGCTGAATAATGAAAATAATGAAAACTCTAAAGCTAATTTGCGTTACTAGCATGCTGTCTTAAACAACAACAAAGTCTATTTACTTACTGTTTCGCAGCTTTTAATTTGACCACATCTTCCTTTGCAGAAGGAGCCCACTTGCCTGTAAATTGCAGATTTTTATTTGTTTGTAATGGTTGGACATTTTGAGACACTTGGTATTATTGTCTGTATAAAAACTAAAGGGAATACAAGACATAATGTTAATTCGTCAGCTGGAGATGCCAGTTGTTTCCTTTTCCTTCCAGTATTTGCGCTTAACACTCTAGCCTCATATTCACATCACATAAGAACAAATGACATGAGTTGGGTTCAGATTTCCCAAAATATGGTTACATGGTTACATGGTACATACAATGTATGGTTCTTATGAAGAAGAAATTAACTTTCACTGCTCTTTCTAGAACACAGAAAGAGAATCCGAGCTTCTGTTTTAGGCTTGTTTGTGCTGTTGAACATTGTTTACTCCATCTTGTTTACCATGCTTTGCAGGTACAGGTTTTTACCTTGGGATCATGTATTTACAACACAATCTTATCTGAAGGGTCATTTAGAAGCTGTTCTGGATTGTACAAACAATTTTCTTCCAGCTCTGTTATGTAATCAAAAAAACAGCAGCTAAATGACCATTGAGGTGAGAACTCCTGTTCTCAAGGTCCAGATAGTATTTTAAAATACTTTGATCACTGTAACTTCTAATCTTTTTGAAATATTGTTTGAAATGATGTCTGAAGCTGTCCCATGTTGTGTATTCAGCTGCGCAGGGTTATTGGAGATTTTGGTGTCCCGATTGCCATCCTCATCATGGTCCTGGTAGATTACAGTATTAACGACACTTACACACAGGTAATACTTGTAAATCACCACTAGGTGTCACCGTGTGTGAATGTTTGACCTTCTTTGGCTGCTTCACAACATTTCCTTCCCTTTGCTGTTCAGAAACTGAGCGTTCCTCGAGGTTTCTCTGTGACTAGTCCGGAAAAACGTGGCTGGATCATCAGTCCTCTGGGCAGCGATGGCCTGTTCCCCATCTGGATGATGTTCGGCTGCTGTCTACCTGCTCTGCTCGTCTTCATCCTCATCTTCATGGAGACTCAGATCACCACGTAAGTTACAAGTCGCATCTAGTGCCTATCTTTAGGATTTTGCATTTCTGTCATTGTATGATCCTACTAGAAAACAATGGTGTTACAGATGATATTTATCTAAAAATGCATGCTTGCTGAGTGTCAACATGAAAGTGAGAAACAGGCTGCTAACCTTGCTCGTGGTCGACTCATCTGAACCCTGGTGTTTACGTCTGTGTTCCTCCCGATGTCCTGCAGCCTGATAGTGAGTAAGAAGGAGCGGATGCTGCTGAAGGGTTCTGGTTTCCATCTGGACCTGCTGCTGATAGTGGTGCTGGGCGGCACATCGGCTCTGTTCGGCCTGCCGTGGATGGCGGCCGCGACCGTCCGCTCGGTGACCCACGTCAACGCCCTCACTGTCATGAGCAAGGCCGTCGCACCCGGTGACAAGCCCCGCATCCAGGAGGTGAAGGAGCAGAGGGTCACCGGGCTCCTGGTGGCCATCATGGTTGGTGAGTGTCAGACAGGGAAATCCCCAAACTCTCTTTTTTTAAAATAATATTTAGAATTTAATTTCCTGTTTCTTCCTCCCTGCAGGTATGTCGATTGTGATCGGTGACCTGCTGCGTAAGATCCCGCTGGCGGTGCTGTTCGGTATCTTCCTCTACATGGGAGTGATGTCCCTGAACGGGATCCAGCTGACGGAGCGGATGATGCTGCTGCTCATGCCACCAAAGTATCACCCAGACCACACCTACGTACGCAAGGTAACTAGAGTTTGTTTTTCACACCTGAAACCTCCAAAACAATCAAGTTATCATCATTTTTTGTTTGCTTTTTCCTTTTAATTATTTTTTAATTACCTGTGCTATGGACATTTGGTATAGATATACATATAATATGTCCTTTTGTTGTCAATACAAATGTATATTTATTGAAATATATATCTTTGTACTTATCTTCCATTTATACTTAAACCAAGGATATTTTTGTATATAATAATAAATTTATGTTTGTACATAACATACTGTACTTTTACTTTTGCCCAGCCCAAATAACAGATATTCAAAATAAGGATGATAAATGTTAAAATCAAGATCATTTCTATTTTTTATTTACTTTACTTTTTTAGTGTTTTACTATAGCAACATTCATCTTCATTAATTTTGGTCTCACACTTTATTTTTATAAAGATATGATAATTATAATTATATTTCCTCCTTCAGGTCCGTACGCTGCGTATGCACCTCTTCACCTGCATCCAGGTTGTGTGTCTGGCTGTCCTGTGGGCCGTGATGTCGACTCAGGCGTCGCTGGCGTTCCCCTTTGTCCTCATCCTCACCATTCCTGTCAAGATGTTCGTGCTGCGCCGCATCTTCACCGTCAGAGAGATGGCATGTGTAAGTTCCCCACAAGATGGCGCAATGTGCTTCTTCATGCACCTCAGCTGCAGCAGACAAAAAATTCTTATTAAATTCTGAATCACCAGCAGAGTTTCAGTCATGCACTAAATCTCCTGTAATCAATTCTCAAACTTTTCTTAAGTGAACAGAAAGATTTAGAGGAATTTTCTGGGGATCCAGATGATAGACATTATTAAATCATTGTTATTTAAACTTTGATGGTAACTGTCCATTCCCATTATATAAAAGCAAAAGGATGAGTAGATAAAAAAAATGGTTCTTTCTTTTTCTTTTATACATAATAAGAAAATTTGCTGAAGCGTCATGCCAGTCAAAAGATTCAATCCAGATGTCTTTTCTGTCTTGCAGCTGGATGCAGACGACGCAGAGCCCAAGTTCGACGAGCGTGACTGCCACGATGAGTACTCAGAAATGCACATGCCTGTGTAACCCACGACGTATCACCACTATACTCCTCTTAGTGAACACCAAAATCTGCTCACTCACTACCAACCAATGAGAGTCCTTCAAACTTGAAAAAAAACTCACATCACTGTGCACCCTCCTTAATATCACTGAGACACGAGCGTGCAAACTTTAACTATTCAAGTAGCTCTTTTTCAGATTAATTGTAGGATTTTGTGCCGGTTAGGAGCACTCAAGATTCAAATCCAATTGAGGAGATCAAACAGACGACGTGTGTGCGTGTACACTCATAATATACTTTTTGAAAATATATATTTCAGGGGAAAAGAGATTCCAAATGAAATGATGTGATCTTGAGCTCAAAATTAAATGCGATTACAGTAGATAGATTTGCAACACTGATTAATTTTTAGCCCTGAAAGGTTGCTCTGATTCACATTGAATATGTGGAGGAAACATGGGATACATTTTTTTTATATTAACATGCAGTTATCGCTATTCAAGTAAGTTTGCCGCTTTATTTTTTCGTGTTTTACGCTCACCAAGCGCCTTATGAAGGAAATGAAAAGAAACTAAGGTTTCCTCATTCTGTCTTATTTTAGACAGCTGATCACTTTACCCACCTCCTGCAGCTTGTAGCACTTTTTTAAGAAAAAATAACACCAAATCTGAACAATGACTGTATTTTATATAATTTTATCTTTTTAGCGTCCTAAATCCATTAAAAATCATGTATTTTAGTCTGCTTCTTTAATGACGATATGTGATTGATTGTTTTTTTTAGCCTTTCCTTCTTCAGCTATACTTTTTTTTTGTACTCTAAATGCAGCAAAGTAGAAGACAGTTGGGATTTAATTTAATTCTGCACCTGTAGTGAGTAAAGATCACCAGCAGAGGGAGATCTCATAGAACTGTGATGAAAAACAAATATATGAAATGAAGTTTTGTCTTTACACTAATGACATCATGTTTCTGAATATATGAACAGTAAATTAACACAGTGGCATAGTAATAATAATAATAAATATACTCTAAATGTCTCCACGCACATGTTTAGGGCACTAATGTATTAATGTAGAGTTTGTTACACTTGGTGTGTTTCTGGGAATCACTGTAATTTATTGGTTTATTTGTCCGAGTGCCAAATGTCTCGTGTAAATAGTTTTGTGATCAGAACAATAAGCTGCAGTTCATCTCACATCTCCGTACAAGAAGGAGCCTAAATTAACAAAATTAGATAGCCTGACATTCCTTGTTTTTTCATGTTTTTCTGCTTCTTTATTTTTCTTCTTGGCATCGGCTGATTTAATACATTTCATTCACACTCATGTGAACTTGGTCGACCAAATTTTCACACAAAGCTGTGTAGACAATCTCAATATTCATGCATTACTGAGAGGGAAGGCTTTTAAAAATATATATATATATATACGTATTTTTTTTGTTTTATGTCATGTTGTATCAGTGTGACATGGATTGGATAAAGCTTTGACTGTGTCAAATAACATACATTTTCAGTCCTCTGTTACTCCCGAGTGTGTATTACCGTCACTACTGTCCCTCGTCCCGTCTCAGCCTGACTGTCGTTGTGATCTTGTGCCTGTTTGGTGTCACAAAAGTGCACAATATCTCAAGTGCCTGTGGGACCATGAAGTGATCTGATGTGTTTGTAAAGGACGACGTGTGTTACAATACTTTGCACTTTCGAGACGCTCATAAATCAAACATCTCTCCGATATTTATCTGTTGCAATACGAGGCATTATTGCTGTTTTTGAAGGTTTCTCTTGTCACGTCAGAACCTTTTTTTTTTTAAACAAATTTGGCTGTGTCATGGCCATGGGCAATGAAGGGGAAGTTAAAGAGAAGTAGGCAGTGTTAGTTTTATGTTTGCTTATTGTGCCTGTGGATGGAGTGAAGTTGGTCTGTGTATGCCAAAGTATCTGTCAAAGTTGCTAAATGCTGATACGACATGTTGTTCCATTTCAAAAGCAATACAAAGTCCGAGATGCTATTGCTGATGTTCCCTTGTACATTCATGGTTGAAATATTGATGACAAATAAAAGTTATTTTCTATTTATCCTGGCTGTTATTCTGTCGTGTTTTTAATGTGGGTAAGAAAACTTGTTCTGCCCCTGTTATGACTTGTTACAAATATCTGTGGTAGACCAAAATATCTGTGATAAATGCTAGACTAAACCATAACTCATTTTAAAAGCGTTAATAATCAAATATACTACACGCAATAAAATGACTGTCCAATGAATTAAAGCAGATTTTATAGGTCAAGACAAGAAAGTTTCATTCACAAGCCAATTCAAAGGTTTATACTCATTAAAAGCATTTTAAAAAACAGGAAGATCAGAAACATTTAAAAGCCGTGAGTATAGAAAATGAAAATCGGGCAGGTATAAAATAGATATATGAATGCGAGAAATAAACAATTATTTGATATCATAAAGTCAGTGGCAAACAGAAGTCTTCAGTTTTGTTTTAAAAGAGCAGAGTTAGAGTTTTCTAGGACTTTGTTTCACATATGTGCTGAATAAAAACTGATCTGTGCATCTCTGTGCTTGCTTGTGACTCTGAGGACAGTAACTGCATGTTTAACTTGCTTCCTCCATCTGCTTATGGCTGCAGTACATGGAGTTCTGACGGCCACAGTGCTAGAAAACTGATGATGAAATCTGCAGTGAAGTCATGTTCCCTGACTCCAGGATTTTTTTTCCCCAAAGTAAAAGAAGTGGGCTGGATGTTCTTTCCTGTGCAGGAAAAACAACACGGAGTGGGTGGGCCGTTGCTGTCTCCCCCTCGCTCCCATTGTTTCACACACGGGGGAGAAAGATGGCTGTGTTATTCCTGCTTCTCCTCAGCGTCGGAGCTTTGTTCTTCTCCTCTAATGCACAGGAGGCTTACAGCAATCTTCCTGAAACCTACAAGAAAGGAGTGGACCTGGCACTGGAGAAGCTCGCTGCTCATGCAGGAATCCAGCACCATTTTCTCTTCCTCAGAAGTATCACCAAGTCAGACATTGAGGTACAGTTTCTGTTTTTTCAGGGTGTTGTGGCACAATATAGAGTGGCTTTCTGTGATTTACTGGAATTAAAACACTCTGGAGAAGCCCTTATCATTAAAGAATGAGTGGATTTTATCAGAGAAAGCCTTGAGGGTTGTTGAGAATTGCTCCTACCTAATATTGTCCTTGTTTTTCCTCTACAGCCTGGTTTTGATGTCACATACATCTACCACAACTTCTACCTTAAAGCCACCAAGTGTCAAAAAGGAACAGTGGACTCCTCGGCGTGCCAGTTCAGAAACGACAGAGTAAGTTTTTTCTGATTCACTGAACTCAGAAATGCAGACTTTGGGGAGTGACCGCCTGCCCTAACTTGCCTGTGCTGTTTTTGTTTGCCTGCATTCATCCAGCCGCTGATCGACTGTGCCGTCTGTTACAAAACATTTCAAGGAGAAATAGAACAGGAGCCCAAACCCTACGTTCACTGTGTCCACAAACCGGCCCTAACAGAGGTCAGTCTGCTCACTGGGAGGCTACTTTCACCTTCATAAATCACAAAAACACACGATCAAAAGCTGAATTCAACACCATGAGATCGTTTCTGATGTTTTGTCTGCATTTCTTTGTGATTGGCAGGAGATGAAGACGACCAGAGTGGATCACTGCAACACTCTGGGCTACAGCAGTGGAGCTCCAACTCTCCTGTCTTCAACTGGAACAAAGTGACACTTTTCATGGGTTATCGTGCATTTTGAAACTATTTTTGCGTACATATTTTTTTTAGAGCAGATTGCTGCATTGCTGTTAATGTGCACACAACTTTATCTGCATTATTTTTGTATTAGGGTCGGTGTATTAAAATTTCCTATGCATTATGTTCGAAATTGAACAAATTGTCAATAAAGTCTAATTTGTGAACAATTAAATGCTATATCAGTGTGTAAACTTACTATATAGCACCACTTTGAACAAGTATTTTTACATTTGATACCATTTTTTCCTCATATTATTTTTTTTTTCTATTAAACAGGACCTTTACTTCCAATGTAGTGTTATATTTTTAAATTTGTGTTGTGTATTGGTGTGTTTACAATAAAAAAGCTTAACTAAGCACTTCTTGGCTAAATGGAGCAACAAATAATAAAGTAGTACCACGTGTGTTCGAAGAAAACCTGTGAAACAGAGGTAAAAAGTTAATTCACCCTCTGATCAGATCTGACCTTTATATTTGTCCTGGGGCCAAAGGCTTCTAAAGGCATGTTGGGATTGATTCCAGGACTTGAAATCCACCAAGGCTTTCTGTTTCAGGTTTCCATGTGATTCCCCTGTACTTAAGCTGTTGGCACTGTCACTGCACCTCCAGGGAGCTCTTGTTCATACCAGTTTTCATATTTATTTAAAGTCAAGTGTTCTGTGAATCTTTAAATGCCAGTGTTTTCAGCTGGGCTTTGGCTTGTACTAAAGATAAGGCATGTCCTTCCTGGAATGTTACACACACTGTAAATATCTGTTTAATTTAAGGAGTTCATCGCTGCATGATACTGTGCAAATACTTTTTAAACAGAAACAGTTCGAGAGGTTGTTGGTTTGTTGTTTCAGGGAGAAAAAAACGTAGCAAAAGAATAAATAAGTTGGAGATAATGTGTGTACTTCAAGAACAACAACATCTGCATATGTAGACTTTTGACTCTGGCCTCCTTAAATGTGAATTATTACAAATGAGAGGTTTTTGAGAGTTTTCTTGAGATGAGTTTCTCTTGTCTGTGCTTTAGAGACAGACGTGACTTATGCAACCAATTCATATCTGATGAACTTGTGTTGCATAATAGTTAAACATTACATTTCAGCAACCAGTCTTTTGCTTATTATATATACTTATGATTATAACCTACTGTATCTGCAGCATATTTACATGTTTCTGCAGAAGCCAGAGCTGCACAGCGGAAGTGTCTCACAGAAAGTATACCTGCTGTATGGAAATATGTCGATGTCAGCTCCTCTTTGGAGAGCAGGTGCAGTAAAAGGCTTGCCATAAAAGTTTGTGGAATAATTAACAAAATAAACCTTCATGCTTTCTAAGATAGATTCAGATTATCCACAACACATGTATCCAGGAAATGTACTTTAAGGGATAATTCTCATATAATTCTACATTTTGTCTCATTTGGTTCACAATTTGTTGGTCAGTTTCTTACTTGTGACAAAGTTGACACATAATTTAACAGATACAATTATGATAAATGGTTTCTCCATCCTATTTTGTGGCAGGTAACTGGTGTCCCTGCTAAGTCCTAATATGGGAATAGTGTGCTAGACCTTAAGAGTGAAACTTGCAGGACTGCCCAGCAGCAGCAATGTCTACATGCAAAAAAGAAAAAAAAGAAAACCAAACAGCCTGGCATGCCCATATCTCCTTTTCCACCTCTGGCTCAGAGGATATAAAGATGCAGTGGCCAGCTGTGACTTTCACCTCCTTCACTTCAGCTCACAGACTGACTGACTGGTGTCGCACTTACGCTGTAAGTACTCTACACCTTTATTTTAATTCAAAAAGAAATTCCAAAAAAATAGTTGTGCAGTAAAAACTAACTCATAATACATATTTTTTTCAATTCATTTTCAGTATTTAAATTATTATCGCACTCACGCTGTAAGTACTCTTTACACTTTTTATTCACAAAAAAAAACAAAAAAAAAAACATGAAGTCTAGACACAATTTCGTTGTTTTAGCCCAATAACTCATCCATCGTTTTGTTTGTTTGCTTCAGAATTATGAGCAGGAACCAGTTGAAGACAAATGAACATCTCTATAAGGGAGACAGCCTGATATCCACCAATGGGATGTGGAAGGCTGTCTTACAAGTGAGTAAATTCATGAACTATTTACCAGCCTATCCACAAAAGCAATTTTTACCATTATTTTTTGTGAAAATTCACATTTTGATCGCTGATGAATGTCCGTGTTTTTGCCGGCAGGAGGATGGTAACTTTGTCATTCTCAAATTGAAACCTGTGTGGGAATCAGGCACTGCAGGATCTGGCGTTATCCGCCTGACCATGCAGGCTGACAGCAACCTGGCCATGTACAAGACGGATAACACTTGCATGTGGCACACAGACACCTATTACAGAGATCAGGTCCGTGGATCCCACTGGCCAACCACCTATAAGAACAACTGCAGTCTGCAACTGACTGATGAAGGCAGACTGGTGTTGCTCAGGGGAACTGAAGCTGTTTGGTCTGCTAATTAATGCCTAAAGTTGGCCTCGCAAAGCTTTTGAAGTGAAATCCTTAGGAAGTTAATGTCACTTTTGGATTTAAGAATGAATATCAGTAAACCTGTCATGTTTACAATCAGGAATCAAATAAATAGCACATTTTCACAATGCATTCACGTTGTACTTACTGAGATCTTAAATTATTTTACTGTAATGCAGATTTTTTTTTTTTTTAAAGCAACAGAAGTTGTCTGGGTTTGTTGGGCTTCGTACTCAAAAAAACATGTGAATACGATTATTATTACCTTTTTTTAACCAGCAGAAACAGCCATTGATCCTTTAAAGGGAGATAGGCAGCATCCCAAATAACAAAAACAAATTATCGATAAAAATGATCAAAATTAGACCTTGAGATGAAGACAGAGTATTCAATGACCACAGCAAGTTCTCCAAAACCTCCTTCATCGACTCCAGGAGCAGGTCTCACTTTGCTATGTCAATCAATGTCACGATCAATTGAACATTTTACATTGAGGTTTTTTGCCCTCATATGTTTTTCTAATCAACCCTGAGGTCGTACTCTTCTCCCCTTTCAGGCAATAATGGACCATAGTAATATGTGAGGGTTCAAGAATCCATTTCTCAATGTTATGAAATAATTAAACGCACAGATATTTAACTAATGTGATTATTTATTGAATATTATCTGTGTTATCATAATTTTTAACGTGTTTTCAGATAGGGGTTTGGTTTTGCCAAAAGATGAAGCTTGTCCTTAATCGAACGTTACTTATCTAAAAGTTTTCTCCTGATAGAGAGAGTGATGGTAGATTGTAAAAATGAATGAACGCTGCAAACTGCTGTGATGCACGCCGCAGCTTCCTGCTTACTGATGCCGACAGAATCACTGCAAAGAAACTCAAGGGAAACGTTTCTTCTTCAACCAGACAGAGTGGGTGAATTACATAAGACTAGTTTCGGTTCAAATGTACAGAATCTTTATCCTTTTCATGTTTTTAATGCATCACAGCCCCTGATGCACTGCACAGTTTGCTACAAAACTACTGCAGAACAGATGTAGTCGAGCCCATTTGTATTTAGACTTGTTCAAAATTCCTCACAGGTCAAATTCATTTATTGAAATCCACCCCCATTAAAAGCACACCTACTTTATTTGGCATTTGAGGAGATGTGTCAGTACATGCAGCAAACAATAAAAATACCACATATAAGCGCTCCTCAGAGTTACATCAACACATAGAAAGTATGAAATAGATTGCAGTAATTACAGCCGCAATATCTGAGAGCCAAGTTCATTCAAGTATACATGTCGGAACTTCCTACACAGGAAGTGTGAGCCGATAAATGCAGCTGTGTCGACATGTGACTTATTTTCAACACTAGCAACCACAGATTTTCATTTTAATTTTAAAACTTATTTTGGTTCCAATAGGACTGAATGAAAATATTGGATGCACGAACCAGGCGTACATGGAGTGGGAAGTTCCAGTGAGTGTTTAACTTTTTTTTGTGTTTGATAAAGGAAAGAGCGCTTTGTTACATCCTGTAATCACATGTCTCCCTGAAGGCATGTTGACTGATTGGATAAAATGAAAAGGCTGTATAACATATCACACCCTGCTCAGATTTCAGTGGATCTTCTCACGCAACTATGTATAATTTATGAGCTTCCCATCAAGTTCATCAGTTTTTTTGACTGATAAAATCAAGTATTTTGGATAATGGGTTAAGCTCCTATAACAGCTCAGTAAAGGTCTATGAAAACCCTGATTTAAATCTAAAAACCCAACAGCCCAACAAATGTACCACTTCATATACATTTCATACATACATCTTTACAGCATGTCCCCCTTTAAAGACCATGGCTCAACCAGGAACATTCTGTTCTCACTAGAACAGAGGGGTACGGCAACATTCCCCTCTCATCCCCCTTCACTCTCCACCCCCAGCCTGAGTATAAAAGAGAGGAGTGAATTTTACTTGTTGCATCTCACTCCTTTCCCTCTGCTTGCTGTCTGACTTGGGCTGACATTCAACCTTGTAAGTATTCAATTCATTCTACTAGTTTCATACATTTCTCTGCAAGATTAGTTTAATACATGATGGAGTTGTTGCATATATGCATGCATCATATTTAATCTGTGCTGTTCAAATTTATTTTTTCATGTGAAAACTGAAAAAAAGAAAGAAAATGAATGCTACTTTTCAGGATTTGTGGTTCAAAATTAAATGGAAGAACCTTCTGCCAGTGCTCACCTTTTAATGCAATCCTAGGGTTCGGTGAATGCGCATACAAAACTTGAGGGTTAAGGTTAAAGTTAAGAACCACTGATTTAGATGCATAAAACACAAGTTTTCTTTTTTTTGCAGTATCATGAGCAAAAACTACTTGTCCAAAAATGATGAGCTCCGCAGGGGAGACTTCCTGATGTCCAACAATGGGCAGTGGAAGGCTGTCTTCCAGGTAAAAAAAAAATCTATAATTAAACAATTTGGGCATTTAAGATGTGCACTGGAGTGTGTGAAAAAGTGTGTTTGGAAATGCTGAGACAGTTCAAATGTGTCCGTTTCTGTATGCAGGATGACGGTAACTTTGTCCTGTATGGCTGGAAGCCTGTGTGGGCCACAGACACTGCAAACACAGACGCCGCCCGTCTTTGCATGCAGGCTGACTGCAACCTCGTCATGTACAACAAGTGCAGCGAACCCAGGTGGCACACAAACTCCGCCAAAGCTGACTGCAACATGTGCCGTCTTCATCTGACGGATGACGGCAAACTGGTGGTGAACAGGGAATGTGACGAGATCTGGAACTCCACTGAGAGCCAGGGCATGAAGTGATTCACTGTCAATCAACTGTCATCAAATTAAAAAGAAAAAAAAAAAAACATTTTCTCACAATTCATTTTTCACAATTTCTCCCTTTTTGGTGCATTTTCAGAATGTTGCTTCTCAGTCTCTTGTGAATAAACAACTCTGAGTAAGAGGTTAAGTATATTAGGTCAAAAGGTTTATAAATCAAATGCAAAACAATGACATGATAGCAGTTGATGACAATGACATATCTGGAGTCTCAGGCTCCCTTTATTATTATTATTATTATTATTATTATTATTATTATTATTATTATTATTATGAGAATATTTACTAAGGTAATAACTAAATGGGAAGAAAGGTCATTCCTACTGTCTTCCATCCAAAGGTCGCCCCCTGCTGGCCATTGCCAAGAATGTACTTGATTATGACATCATGACAAAAAAAAAAAAAAACCTGTTGGGATGTGACTTAATTAAAGGACAACCGGATTTCTTCTTGTCATGGGACTCACAGGGCTTTTTTAGGTGGGTAACTGCAATAGAAAAAATGAAATGGGGGCAGAACGTAGAAAAAGAATAAAGAAGACAGAGAAAATGAGCTTACTTCAATCAAGCAGTCCACTATCAGTTTACATATAACTCTGAGCTTCTTATACACACTAACAACATCCTGATGAACCTCTGAAACAGAAAACATTGGGCATCGTCGCCCGAGAGGATTTGAGTTTTCCTTCATGTGAGTTTCTCCTGTCTGTGCTTTAGAGACAGACATGACTTATGCAACCAATTCATATCTGATGAACCTGCATTCAAAAGTGTTCCTGTAGCATGACAGTTAAACATCAAGTTACAGCAACCAGTCGTTTGCTTATCAAAGGTATTTATGATTATAACTTACTGTATCTGCAGCATATTTACATGTTTCTGCAGAAGCCAGAGCTGCACAATGGAAGTGTCTTACAGACAGTATACCTGCTGTATGGAAATATGGTGATGTCAACCGCCTATGAAGCATAAATGCATTTATTTCTGAGTATTGTTTTTGTTTAGGAATTCTTTCATGCTGGTATATTCTTCTAGTCTTTCAACTGCATAAATTAGATATCACTGGATTGTAGAGGCTGTTATAGATTGACATCTTTGTAGTGTTCCTATGGTGCATAAGTGGCCTTTTTTTTTTTATTACAGTCTGATTATTGAAAAACTCCAGAAAATGTAGTTTAAGTATTTCATAGATGCCTCTGAGATGATTCTATATGTTATTTCATTTTACCCACATTTTTTTGGCAAGTTTCTTACTTGTGATGTAGTTTCTCTTTTGACAGAGAAAATGACTATAAATGGTTTTCTCTATCGTTTTTGTGCCACAGGTAGCTGACATCAGTACTAAGTCCTGTTTTGGGAAACTTACAGGCGTACCTACCAACAGCAATGTCTACATGCAAAAAAAGAAAAGATAAAAATAAGAGGGCCTGGCATGTCCATATCTTCCTCTCCACCTCCGATTTAGAGGATATAAAGATGCAATGAGCAGCTGTGAATTTCACCTCCTTCACTTCTGCTCACAGGCCGACTGACTGGTGTTGCCCTCCAAGCTGTAAGTACTCTACACCTTTATTTTAATTCAAAAAGGAATCCCAAAAAACTAGTTGTGCACTAACTCATAATACATATTTTTTTCCAATTCATTTTCAGTATTTAAATTATTAAAGACATTAAACACAGATTTCATTCTGTTTCAGAATCATGAGCAAGAACTACTTGTCCAAAAATGATGAGCTCCGCAGAGGAGACTATCTGATATCTAACAACAGGCAGTGGAAGGCTACTTTCCAGGTGACTGAACTATTTGTGCTTTTTAATGTTCACTTGAGTGTGTGAAAGTGTTTACTAATGCTGATTAAAGTGCTCTTTTTTTGTCTGCAGGATGACGGTAACTTTGTCATCTATGGCTGGAAGCCTGTGTGGGCTTCAGACACTCATGGATCAGACGCTGTTCGTCTGTGCATGCAGGCTGACTGCAACCTGGTCATGTACAACAAGTGCGACCAACCCAGGTGGCACACAAACTCCCACAGTTGCGAAAGCAACATGTGTCGTCTCTACCTGACCGATGAGGGAAAACTGGTGGTGGACCGGGAATCTGTGGAGCTCTGGAACTCAACACAGAACAACGGCATGAAGTGATTCACTGTATGTCAAGTTTAAGTTAAATCTGTCTTCTGCATAATGTGAAGTAAAACACATTGATGACACTCCACGAATATGTTTTTGTTATGTTTTTATTTTCCCTTTCTAAAGAGCTTGGACCAGGTTAAGGGTTTCTCTGCATCTCAGTAAAGATTAAACATTATCA
>JAOWBC010000812.1:5175988-5191898 GCA_028566105.1 Hypoplectrus providencianus | reverse complement strand
CCCAATGGACTTTTTTAGACTAAAAAAAAAAAATCTGCTGAGATGCTGTAGTATTATGAGCTGACTGTGCTTAAGTTTCCTGGCTGAAAAGTGTTTGATTTTGTTTTATATATCTCCAATATATATCTCATTTAATCAGTTTTCTGTTTTATCCTGATTTACTAAAGATTATTTGGAATAAAAGCTATCCTTGTGCAGCTTTAATCAGTTTGGTAACTTTTCTTCAACATGACATATTGAATCCACATGGCCTGTTAAGGACTTTCCCTGACTTTGCTCATTTGACTCTGTGCTCTCTCGCAGTCTGGATTCGGTGTGAGGTATATCTTCTTCCACTTTTACCTGAAACCCACCAGGTGTGCCAAAGGAACAACTGACTCAAACCCTCAGAAATGCCCCTTCAGGAATGACAGAGTGAGTGGATTTAAAAGGAGAAGCTTTTGTTTCGGATGGTTGTAAAGCGTCTTCATACTTTTAATGTCTATTGCCTCCACAGCCCCTGATGGACTGCGCAGTTTGCTACAAAACTTCAGAAGACCAGATAGAGTCGAGCCCCACGCCGTACGTTCACTGCATCCAGAAACCGAGACTCACTCAGGTATCATTCCTGCCATGTGTTTTCTAAATGTCTCTGCAAAACAATGCTGCATTTATTCTTCACACAATGCTTGATTCACTTGCCAGATGTCAGTAGCATCTTGTCTTCATCAGGTTGTTTCCTGTACAAATGTTTCAAATTAAGACCAGATTATTATCAGACTGATCCAAATCAGTTGCACCAACCTCAAAGAGGAAATAATCACAGTCTGTTTACAGTCTGTTTACAAGCCTATTGTGGCTTCAGATGGAGGAGCAGGGAGTTTGAGAAAATTGCCTCAAATTATGATACCACATTGTTGGCATTTCAAAGGCATTTTGGGTAATGTAGGCACCAGATTGTGACAAGGCAAAAGAAGGCATGGAAATTAAAAAAAAAGATTTAGAATATCTCTTTTTTTAAATGCCTTAACAGACAATGTAATGTGTTGTTGTTTTTTCTTGTTCCAGGAAATGAGGGTAACCAGAACGGACCACTGTAAGAAAATGAGTTACAATAGTGGAGCGCCCACACTGTTGGCTGTATCTACTGGTTAAAACAAACAAACAACAACAAAAAAACATGCTCATGTAATCTGTAACTCACCTGTTGCATGCTTATTTCACAACATTAGGGGCTCTTTGACACGTCAGTACTCGAAATAATTTCCGGCAGATTTCCAGCCTTCACTTGAACATAAAAATTCTAAAGCAGCAAGACGTCCAGATCAATGCTGGTGATTCAACCTTACGTTGAGCTACTTACTGTGATTGTTGCTCATAAGGTCACTGTATTCCAGATGAAATAAAGAAAGGTTTTGGTATTTAACAGTATTGTGTGTTTTTTCCAGATTCAGATTTTTCTAAAGGGCTTGCTGCTGCAAAATAAAAATGTGCATTACATCGCAGGCCGACAGACAGCTTCTGTACCCTTTTCCTTTCCGGTACGGAGAGACAAAACTGTCACAATCACATGAAATAATTATTTATTCATTTCAGATCTGAGACAATTTTTAAAGCCAATTTTTTTTTTTTTTTTTTTACATTTAGCAGGCTTTTTTCACTGGTGTTCCACAAATCTTGGTGTCTTAAGCGGATATCTCGGAAGGATTTTTTGACTTCTTGGTTTTTTTTTTTATCTCTCAACTAGGATTAGACCTGCAGCTCATCTGCCCCTCAGTTCATTAACTTTCTCCACCGATACTGTTTGCTGCAGCCTGTTGTTTTTTTGGACTTTGCATGGCCTCCCTGCCATTTGTTGGAACTGTTTGACTGATAATCAAGCAAAGTTTTGAATTGAGAATTCAATGCATATTTACAAATAAATAAATAAATAAATAAATAAATAAATAAATAATTAAATAAAATTCTGTTTAAACATTAAAAATGTCTTTATAAAATCTTCAATGACTATGTCAAAAAGGATCAGAAAATTATTATTTTGTGATTTATTTACATTTTAAACAACATCACAAGTATTTTGAATGGAGGTTTTAGTCCTTTTTGTTGTTGTTTTTTTGTTCATTGTTTAGTCGTTGTGGTTTAAAAGAAAAATATTTTTGGCTTTGCCAGTGTTAATCCCAGGCCTTCTAGTGTTTCAAAAAGATTAAACCACACCCTTTTATTTTTACATCAACTTAAACCAGTGATTTTGATTGTTTTTATTTTTAATAAGGCAACAACAAATGAAGGATAATGAAGCAGGAAACTGCTGTTTGTGTCCTGTTGATGGAATTAGGTCTGGAATTAACATATTTCCAATATTAACCCCGTCAGTATTTAACCTAAAACCAGTGAGTCTGATACTTAATCTTGACTTCAGAGTTTATTTTGTTTAATTGTATTACTTTGTTTTTCTACCCAACATTAAGTGTTGTCGGTGCCTTACCTTAAAGTTGCAGCATTTTTATTTATTATACTTTGGTCAAAAAAAAGAAAAAAAAAAGTGTATTATTACCTATCTGTGATTTGCAGGTATAATGACAACATTATTAGTGTAGCGTGACACAAAAACGAAAGTACTTTTTGTTTTGTTTTTACAGACTGTGAGATCAAACTATTCAATTGATGATAAGCTATCAAACACAATATGTTTGTCTTCCAGACAATCTGCACTTCCTGGTCACTTTATCAGCGAGGCTGCACCCAAACATCTAACGTTGCCCAATTCCTCTGGGAATTTCATAATGACCCGACTGGGTTAAAACTTTTACTTTCTATTTCAAGCATGTCTTTATCACTGAAGTTGTGCTAAAATGTGTTTTTGTACATTTTGTACGTATTACATTGTATTGTATTTTGTACTACAACATATAATATGCAGTGCTGGGAGAAGCAGAAAACCTGAATGTCTAACTAATGCTATTTTTGTTCTATTATAAAGAACAAATAAATAAATGCTACAGGAAAATGAAATGATATAAAAAAAAATGTAAAAACAAAAAAATTATTTATATATTTTAACATTGATAGAGTAAAATAAAGAGATAAAGTAAATAATCATGGATATATTGGAAGCAAACCAGCGATGAAATGATGAGAAATTTAGGAGGATGTAGATCTGAGGGTTAGGCCTTTCAACACCTCTGATAGTGTCAGTAAACATTATCTTGTTAAAAGTTGACTTAAGATATGTCACCTGCCAAAAAAGAGGGCCTGGCCATGTCCACCTCCAGCTCAGAGGGTATAAAGATGCAGTGAGGCTGTGACTTTCGCCTCCTTCACTTCTGCTCACAGACTGACTGGTGTCACATTCAAGCTGTAAGTACTCCGATGGATTAATACATGAAGTTGCTGTTTAGTTACTTTATTATTAATTTTTTACTACTTCAGCGAGGTGAAAGGTCACAAACTGTGTCTGTATTTCAGAATCATGAGTAGGAACTACCTGTCCAGAAATTGTGAGCTCCGCAGAGGAGACTACCTGGTGTCCAACAACCGGAAATGGAAGGCTATCTTCCAGGTGAGTGGCTAGCTATTCAATTAAATTTATATTTAACTGATCACTTTATGTTTTGGCTTGAAATTAGTTGAACAATGTTTCTTTTTCTGCTTGCAGACTGACGGTAACTTTGTCATCTATAGAAGGAATCCTGAGAAGCCTGTGTGGGCTTCAGACACATATGGATCAGATGCCGTTCGCCTGATCATGCAGGAGGACTGCAACCTGGTCATGTATAACAAAGATGGCGTTCCCAGGTGGCACACAAACTCCCACAGGGGGGACCACATGTGTCGTCTTCAGCTGACCGATGATGGCAAACTGGTCGTGTACCAGGACGCTAATAAAATCTGGACCTCTGACATGTCCCATGGCATGAAGTGAAAGTCATCTCTGTGTGCCAGCAGGTTACAGTGAACCTGATGCTTTCACCTGGAAGCAAATAAAAGCACATTTCTCCAATGAATTGATGTGTTTTTGTTCTTTAACAGTTCTAATTCATAGCAGTATCTTGGGTTTGAAGCCAGAAAAAGGTTAAGTAGAAAAGAAGCACCAAAAGGAGTGTACATCACTCAAATAACACAACTATCTGTAAACTTTAGCTGCTTAAAACACAAAATATATAAAAGTACAAAAATATAAATGTCAAAATGTACAGAAGGTATCAAGAGCAAAAGTACTCATTTTGCACAATGGCCCCACTCAGATTGTTTTATATATTTCAAATGTATTATAACATTATTTGTATTTATGCATTTATGTCGACAGTGCTTTCATTTTTTAACAATATGGTTTTATATATTTTTTTTCTTTTTTTTTTTTTTTTTTTTTTTTTTTTAAATCTCCTTTCATTCAGAGAAATAATGTCTGTAAGTCTGTTTTTTTTTTGTTTTTTTTTTTAATCATCTGTGTAAAATATTGATTAAATAGGTTAAAAATACGAAAAAGGGCTGTGCTTTAACAGAAAAAAAGTTAGAAAAATTTTAGCAAATCATTTTCATTCATTTTTGTTAATTTCATAATTTGTGTTGGGTCCAGTTTTGGCAGGTCTTTACCACAGCCACGGAGTCAAAACAAACATTTTGTTTCACCTTTTAAGTAAATACATTTCTTTCTGCAGAATGTGTTGCAGATCTGGCCCAAGCTGTATTTTTAGAGCAGAACCACTAGATGGCAGACAAGATTTGCAGAGCAAACAGTTGTCATGAAGCAGCACAGCCCTCAGCTCAACACTGAGAAATACAGACTGATTACCGTATTCTTTCTGGTTAGTGCTCAGTGACAGGTTTAGCTTTGAGGGCTGCACCTCAAAGCAACCTGTCAGATATAATCTTCCCAGCAATATGTCAGGGGAAGTCTGAGTTTTACCATACGGTCAGTGACAACAGCTGTTTAATCTTTCAGTAAATATATATTTAAATATTCCTTTATTGTTAACGGCATCCAATGTGCTGGCGAATTCATGAGAAAACAGTGCCCGCCTTTTCTATGAGTACTGCATGTTGTTTTTTCCTCACAGAATCAATATCTCCTTAATCCTAAAATCCAGGAATCAATGCCTATTTACCAAAAAAAATAATATTTTAAATTAAATATTTTTTTATAAAATTTTCAAATGAAAATATATTTAAAAAAAAAAAAAAAAAAAAAAAAAAGGATAAGAAAAGTATCATTTTCTGCATTTCATATATAGCCTCAGCTAAAAGTTCAGATAAACAGCACAGTGGACATTAAATAAAAATTCTGGAAGTGTATTAATTATAAGAAGGTTACATTGTTAATTAAAGAGCAAATTTACTATCAAGTAAAGTCTTACTAGGCCAGTTTTCTTTCTGTTTCCGTCAAAGCCCTGGCCCAGACACAGGCCCTCATTATTAATATACAAAAGACCCTTTCTCTTTTCATAACATATACAACAGCCAGGCCCCCAGCCCTGTTCTGGTTTAGGTTCTGGCTTTAGGGTTGTGACTGTTACAGTGTTCTGGTTCTGTTACTAGATTTTGTTGGTTTGGATTTATGCCACAATTTATAGACTACATTTCAGACACCTGTCAAAATATAACTAAAACATATAAGGAGAACATCACAGAAAGAACATACATAAACATTGTAATGCAAAGACAAAAAAACATTTAGAAATGTTTGTCAGATGCTGTTGTATTAATATAGATTAAATGAAAAGAAAAAATGTTGAATAGTATTATTAGTGACTAAAAAAGATGGGGTTCTAAAAAATGTAAAATAAATCGGTTTTTGCTTCATTTTCATACAGCTTCATTGAATAGCCTATAAACCCCGCGCGCACATACTAGTGTGTTTACGGTAGTGCGCTCCATCTCTGCGCACCGTGCCTGGCAGGAGCTCGCGGCTTCAGAGCCAACAACACCGACAATGACGCGTGTAGGAGACGGCCGCAAATTTTACTCTCCCTCCTAAAACAGACGCTACCTGAGGCGAGCAATGAGCGCAGTGGAGACACCGGGAGACATTTCTTTTCACAGACCGAGCTACATCTCCCGCGTTGCCTCACTTTGAACGGCTAAAAACCATTTCGCAACCTATTTTACATGCAGCCGACAGGGCGCATGAAGAAGTCTGGGATATATATTTTTCCACCCCAGCCCAGTCCAGTGATATTGTAGCGCGTGCGCTGCTCTTCTGAAGGAGACTGTTTTGAAGCAATATCAGTTTTTTTTTTCTCCTCTGCAACATGTTTTGAGCGCCAGGAGGCTGGTGTCGTCGGTCGGTCCGTCGGTGTCACTGCGCAGACAAGCGGCGCTACCGCTCGTCTCGTCTGATCCACAACAAACAGCTCCGGGAGGGAAAGGAAGGAGGTGGAAGAGAGAGGCTCTTTAGGTGTGTATTTGTGGAAAGCTGGAAATATACGGCGTTAAAATGACGATGTCCGTCCCGGAGAGGAAATCAGGATCGGAGGGGAAGGAGGAGGAGAGTGAGGATGAGAGTGAAATCCTGGAGGAGAGCCCGTGCGGCCGCTGGCAGAAACGGAAAGAGCAGGTTAGTCTTTTTCTGCATGTGCATTCCCTTTAAATGCAACTAATAATTGATAAGGGAATAAATAAATGAAGTTGCCCTCTGTGTTTCTCTGTTACGCAACACTTGAGGTATTATTGCCCCCCTTGGTTTTTCTGCACCATCCCACCATAAATCTAACCCAGTGACATATCCGTTGATCTGCTTAGCCCACATAAAGTCTATTTCAGTGTGTGGCAGGACTAGTTTGCTTATTTCACCCCCACCACTGCTGTTTATCCTCAGTTCTTTGTCTTGAATGTTTCTACTCAGGATGTCGACATTGAACCTGGAGTTTATGACCCACTCTGGTTGCAAATCACACTCCAACATAATGTGGGTGTGTAAAACAAGTCTGACTTTATAACTTGATATTACATGTTGCACCATAAAAGCAGGTGAGAGACAGCAGGAGACTGTTTTTGCATGATTCAAAATGAAATTTTTAAATGAAGTACATTATATTTAGTGGGACAGGCTGGCTTCTCAAATATAAGTGTTGTTTGGATAGCAAATTTGAGGTGTCACCTCCATTTAAGGGAACTGTGAAGATGTTTTCTGACATTTTCTGAACAAAATGATAATATATCAACAATTCAAAAAAAACCCCAAAAGGATTAAAGGATGATTTTACCCACAAAATGGTACTTTGTGCTTGAATTACTCGCCTTGCAAATTCTTGATTTCTGGAATAAAATGTTGTTTTCTTGCAAACCCTTGTAGCAAATGATACATCTATAAAACTGAGAAAATCTATTGCGTGTCTATTGCGTAAATGGGGGCAACCTTTAACAGAAGCAAAACTATACAAAACATATGTTTACAAATTCTCACTCAAATCCTGCCGTATAATCCAAGTCTTATTCATCCGGCTGTATGCTCATGACTCCTTGGGGGCGTGATGGTTCTGAAACAAAGGCCGTAAACTGCAGCACGTGACCGTGAACCTTTGTTTACGTCTTTTGTATCATGCGGTCATAAATACAGCTTCATGTGCTTCGTTGACGTGGCTGTAAGGACGTATTTTGGATGCAAATGCTGGCTTTCAGACACTGCAGGTCGGTGTAAGCTGCAAGTTTTCATCCTTGTTATCTGCCATCTTTGCCACTGTTCATGTCCAACCATCAGCTGCAGCAGATGTGGCGGGTGAAACCGCCCTAAAAGCAAAAAACGAGTTGTGAGCCGAACCATAACTTCAGCAGAACTGAGAATCTTTATATCACTATAACTTTCCAAATACAAAGCTGTAAGCTCAACATGACTACACTGCACTTTACTCGTCTGTGCAATTCCAAACAAGTAGCTTAAGAGTTTTAAATAGTCGGGTAGCAAAAATAAATGTGTTTGGGAGGTATATAACTGGACATATCAGACTTGGATTACAGTACACAGCTTCTGTTAAAGTTTCTAAGTGGAAGTTTCAATATAATTTAGCTGTTTATTAATGCAGCCCCCATTCACTTGTTCATTCAATAGTTTCAATTTTTTTTTGCCTCTGTGACGTTCAAAAATTCAAGTTAACAGAAATTAGCTAATGATCATTTTGTGGTTGAAGTCACCCTTTAATTGATTTAAAAAAGAATTTTTAATTGGAGCCCTAACACTGACTAATAATAAATAATTGCTGGTATTTCTGCCTGCTATTTTCTTGATTATCCCATCGTTTGGTCAATAAAACATCAGAAAAAAGTGAAATTTAAGAAAAACTCTGAACAAGACAAAGGCATTTTCTTCAAAGAAGTATTTTGTCAGTTCAAACTGAAAAGTATTCAGTTTAATTGAACACCTAAGAGCCTCTCAATCCACTGTAAGTTATTGTTGTTTAAGATCTTATTTGATTTATGTAGCACTGAATTGTCCTAAAAATGAATTTACAGTGTCTTTTTTAAAAATGATCTTCAGCAGGTTCAAACAACTCGAGGTGAATCTGATTTTCAGGATGAGCAGCTGAACACTTCTGTGGCAGAAATAAATGATTCTGCTTTAATATTATTGAGGGCTGCTAGTCCCAGCTTTATTTATGACTGCACCCCCTCTCTGTTTGATGGTCAGCACCAGTCCAGACAATACATTAGCAGCATTAAAGAAAATAACCCGGTGGCCTCGTTTGAAGCTTCCTCGTCCATGAATAATCCTCTGTTTGTTCATTGCAAACATCAAAGACATGAAGAGCAGCTCAGTGTCTGTCACTTTCCCAGCTGCACGAAAAAGTTCAGCTACTATCAGACAGAAGAATCATCTACATGTCTTTTTGTGAAGCGGAGGGCGTCGGCTCCACCAACAGCTCCAGATAAGGCCGAGGGTTTAAGTTGAAGGTTATCTCGAGCACACACGCGGCGTCCTCTGAACGCCACGACCACCTGACCTCGCTGCTCTTTCTGTGCCGTTGAGCACGCACCACTGACCCCGCCCTGGTGATTTTCCACCCATTGATTACCCATCCAGGCTGCTTTGACTGTCACATGTTAGACAGAGAGCTTCAGTCAGTCAGGGCTGGTTGTTGGGTTCAGAATCTATAAAGCAGAAAATGATCAAATGTGATAAACTCAGGTTACAATAAGCCTCCTGTTCCTTTGTCTCTCAGGAACAGCAATTCTGCTTCTGGGGCAATTTAAAAGTGTCAGGAACCAACAAATCCCCAAAATCATTTCTCTCTCTAAATGGCTCAATTTAACCTACTACATAACAGGATGGTTAACAAAATGGTTAATTGTGTTTTTGTAGTAGCTCACTGTTTTGTCAATATATAATTTTTAAATTTTAATTGATCATATTGTGGCATCATGTCATATTGTAATGATGTATATCCATTGAAAGTTGCTGAATGATAATATTCCATCTCTGTCTTGTAATGATAACCACAATATATTCTTCCAGGAAGTATTGAAAGCCAATGTGATTGTCAATTGTAAGATAATATATTAGCAGAAAATGTAAGTACGCCCTTTGTCTGAAGCTGTGTGACCAGAAACACAGAAAAATGTGTTTAAGCAGATTTTTTTTCCTGTCTTTGCTGCTTAGGCAGTGTGCCCAAGTGTTATAATGGTTGGGAAAACCTGCTGTTTTTCTGGCATCACTTTGGATAACATGCTGTTGTAAACAAACATGGATGTAAACATAACAGGTGATATTGTAAAATACGAGGACATGACGGTGTTTCTCCAGCTGAGCCTGACAGGTCGTTGGTTAGAGGATATGCAGTTCGATCGCTCAGTTTTCTGCCTGTCTTTCACTTTAACGTGTACCTTGGCGTACATCAGTGATGGTGCAGATTTAGCCTTGGAAACAGGATGCAAAACATTTGCTGCGAGTTTCTGCATGTTGGAGCCAGTGAAATCACAAACAAAATGTGACCTTATCTCTACAGGGACAATCTGAGCCAAAAACAGTTGCCAACACATTCATAAAGCCGCTCCAGCAGGTTAAAACAGTATGTGTTTTCACTTGTAAGGCCACTCTGGTGCTGAAAGATGTGTACTGTAAGTTTCTGAATCAATCAATCACAAAGGCTTGTTCTGTTTGGATATACTGCTGTTGGACGATTCATGCTGTCTCTTCTTTCTGTCCGGCAGGCCTGGGTGTGTCTCAGCTTAAAATGCACATGAAAACTCTGTAAATAAGTCAGTGGGTTAAAGTTCAGAATACACGCTGCCATATCTGTTACCCTGCTGCCGCATTACAATAAACACAGGCTTCAGTCAGATGGTCAGCACATGGTATTTTTGACATGCGTGCCTGTTTTCTCAATGGTTTGATGTTTTTTTTTTTAAGTGGATGTGTTTCCTTCAAAGCTAGTTCATCCCTCTTGACTCATTGCACAGTGAATTGATTTGTAAGAAGGTGAAGTAGTGCTGGTGTTATTGGAAAGCCAATATGTGAGAGCAGGAGCATAAAATGCATTGTGGTGTGTTGTTGAAAATCTTTCCTGGCAGAGATGTTTGTGTGACAGAATTACTTCCCTCAAGTTACAACACAAGATGCCACAAGAAGCTGAAGTTGCTGGTTTGAAATGCTGTTTTGTAATCCAGGACAATGTCAATTAAAGCAGGCAGTTAATTGTTGCACAATCCTTGTTTTCTTCTTTGTTAACTTGCGAGGAAATCTGCACGTCAGCAGCAGCTCGATTTACGAGTTTGTGATTTCTGACACGTCTTCTTTGATTGAGTCATGTTTGGCTTCCCAGAATGTGGACATTCAGGCTAACGCAGGACATTCAACAAAGACAACACAGTGACTCACACAATATTGCTGTTTAGACATGAATCTGACAAAAAGCTAGTCTTTTCCTTTCTGCTTATCTATGATCTTTGCAGAATAAGAAATCTTGCTAATGTCTTTGAAGAAATGTATGAAGTGAAAACCTTTTCCTTTGGATACACATACTTTTATATTCAGCGTGACGTACATATTCCAAGGATGTTTTTTCAAAATATGAGGCGAGAAGAGATGTAAAGATACTATGTGAGGTGAAATGCATAGCTGCATGCCAGTGTGTAAAAACAACAAGATGGTAGTAATGTTGTTTGCCCCATGTTTTAGCCCTGTTATTCACACCATCAGGAACTTTTTAAGTTTGTTATAATACTTTAGAACCTCTTAATGCACACTTTTTGCAATCAGTGTTTTAGTTTGCACTCCTTGCCAGATTTTCAACTCAGTCGAATCTGAACACAAATATATAATACATATATTTTTAGATTCAGCGTGGCATACAGGTTGTGGGAATGCAGTTATTTCTGATGTCTATCATGATGAGTGGGTATAAATAGATTTAGAAATCACAGAACAAAAAGCCTCTTTCGACATGCAGAACTTGCCCGAGAATTGTCTTGTGACAGTTGTCTGTGCATCAATGGATGCACTGCAAACAGGAACTGCTCAAAGTTGATTCGGCATACTTAATTGCTGCCATTATGTCAAAATATAACTTAAAACATGCTGGTCTCATCTTGTGTGGCTTGAAGGTGCATGACTGACTCCATGGCCTCCTCTAAAGACCGATTGTCTGTCATATCAGCTTCGTGGGAGGCCAGAGACACAGTCCACCCCGAACTCTCACGCTGGGCTCTTTATTACTGTCGTACAGCCTTGACAGTAGATAAACACCGACCCCCCTGTGATCTTGGCTCAGTGATGCAGCATGGCAGACCCCCTGAAGTGAATCCACACCCATCCTCACACTGTGGTGCACATGCAGGACTCATTCCAGTGATTGCACCATCTTCTATTTCCGGGGCCCTGTCTCCATCTGCCGTACTGAGTGATGGGAATGAGGCAGCCTGCATCCGCCAGGACTGCATTCATTTGTCACGGCGTTAATTCACAAGCACAGATGAATATGTGAGGTTGAATTTGATGGGCTGATGCTATTTTTAACACCTCCATGCTAACCTAAACCACATGCATGTGCTAGCTCTCACATGCATGTGTCAGGATTGAAACGAAAAAAAAAAAAAAAACGAGTCAAACGAGGTGTGAGCGATATGGAAAAAAAGTAATATTGCAATGGGTCTTGTTCTGAGAAGACAGTTTGGCATTAGCAGTAAAATCGCCAGTTTAAATCAGAAAAATATTGATGGCTGTATTCTGTTCAGCTGCTTTGGTTTGGCTTGGATAGAAAATAGCCAGATAATCAAACACTGATATTTACTGTAATTATCAAATGGTAAAAAAGTATAAATTTTTTGATGTTTGCAGGAATAAAATGTAATTTTCAAGGCAAGTAAGCCCACAAATTCAAGCTTTCACAAGCTGCATGGTTATATTGATTTTTTTCTTCTTTTGTTTGCCCTGAAGTGTTCATGAGGTCATAGGATGTGTTACTCTTAAGAAGATACTATTAATAAACAGGTGCATGTTGCACTTAAATCATGCATGTGCTGTGGGCAGGCTTTTTCTCAAAAGTAAGATCTGGTACGGTGATATGTAGGTTGTAATATACTGCAATGCATGCAAGGGTCTGACATGAGCGTCCAACATCAGCTGACTGTAGATAAATATCTGGCATTAGCATGTAAAACCATTAGGCCATCCAAATTGTTTGCAGACAGGGATATCAGATTGGATATCAGTGTTTCCCACGGGCTTTTGAGACAGTGATGTCCATGGATGGCCCCTTATATTGATATTTCATTTGACTATCACTTCAAAACCAAAGTATGTTTGATTTCCAATGAAATCAGTGAACTAATTGTTTTGCCTCTAGTTGTATAATTTTTTTCATGTAATGCTGTAAAAATCTACAGCTAGCTACACGTGTAGAACATTTCATTGCAGTCAAATGAAAGAAAAGAAGAAATCATCACCTCACAGTCACCGTGATGTATATCATGTGTTTAACCTCTGTATTTTTTGGATGATTTCCATGTTTGAGGTCGTAAAGACGAGCTATTAAACTGAGTGAGCAGAGCCTCGGCGCATGGCGTTGCCCCTCATAAACTGGTGTCAAGTTGTGGCTTGCAGTAAGCGCAGCCCCGTCCTGGGGGATCCTCCTAATGACTTACACTCCACTATAATCCAGCAGCGCAGACATGTTTGCTGCTCTGACAGCTGCCCTATGAGGAATGACATCCACTCAGATTTCCCTGGAGGGGAAACAGAGCAGGCACAGTCAGCTTTGATTCACCTGTTAACACGGTCGGTCAGCTAACAGCGCTCCTCGCCACCTGTGGCGCAGAGCTCAAGGCTTTACTGGGAAACACATTCACACCCATTCATTCCTAGAAAACAAGATGACTTATGTAGATGTCCGTTGATATTTTTTTTAATGTTTCAGTGGTGATTGTAATGTTGCTCAGTTTGAGTGACTGGTGGTAGTATCCATCTGATGTTTGCAGCAGTTTGGGTGTGTGGAAGAGAAGTATAATTTAATCTGTGTGACTGTTTAATAAAGGTTGTTCCAGTTGGACTCGTCCATCTGCTGTGAGAATAATAGAGACCTGCAGCTCCGCCTTCTCTGGTCGCATGAATGATTTAGCTACGCTGTGTTGTTTACCTTCTCATGTGTGATGGCAAACAGTATTTTACAGCCTGGGCGGGTTTGACCGAGGATTACAGTCGAGATACCATGCTATTATCATTTGTTATTGTTAAATTTTGCCACACAGCTCTCAGTCAGTGGGTGTTTAAAGTAGATTGCAAATTAACAGTTTCCCCCTGTTGTTCACATGAGCTAAGTGTTGAGTTGTTGGAGAAAAGATGAATACTTTCTAATGTTGACATGCTGCACACATGCATGGAGGAGGCCTGTTTACACAAAACAGCAGCACCTGGACAAGGGTTTGAGGCGTCTTTCCTCATTGGTCAGAATCTAGACAAGTATGTTATTACTAACCCCCAGCTCGAAGGAAATGCCTCATGCACTGTTATCATCGGTTTGTAATATTGAATGCATTCCAGGAGCTCATTTGAGAGTAAGTGTTGTAGCTGCAGCTGGCATGTGAACTTTTATTGCAGGTGAACAGAGGACAGGGCTCCATGCAGCTGAGTGCCACTGTTATAAAACTGTCTGACAGAATCTTGTATTAGCAAGTATATTAGACTGTGAAATGGTTTGTGAAACCGTGCTGCTCTTTTTGAAGAGTCCTCTGTCTGAGCTGCACATTGTAAATCAATCATTCTTGCAGATTATTAGTTCAAAGCCTCAAATTTCTTACTCATGTGCGTCACATCGCATTCCCTCAATCGTGTATCCTGGAAAAGGCTTGATTTGTTCCGCTCGTTTCCTTAGACCACATCCATGTCATATTGCGCGGAGCATAAAAAATAACAGCCACATGGATAAAACATTTACATCAACCTCACAGTTACAGTTTTAACTAAGAAAGACAAGAAATCTTCTTGTTGGTGCGCATCAGAGTTTCAACAAACATGAACACTGATGCAAACAGTGCACAATGTTAAAATCAGCTTTTAAAAAGTGGCTTTGTGAGTGTTTTATGAGGAAGAAAATTCATTTAACATGTTTGTTAACCCTCTAGGATACTCATTATGTTTTATAGTTAGAATCAGTGACTGTTTAAAATCAAACTCCACTGTGCACCTTCAACCCTCTAAATCCCACAAACTATTTGCTGGTTGGAAAGGCAGCAAATTGCCAAAATGACACTGCTACTACACTACTGTAAAAATACTGTATCTGCCACCATATCGGTTATCAATGAACTTTCCGCTCTACAATTAGTATCTGCATTGGCCTCAAACATCCCATATGAGTCAGGCTCTGTGTCAGGTCCACTCAACACGGTGTGAGCTTCAACCTCTTTGGCTCCATTATGAGCAGGCCTTTCATCAAGCTGCTTCCTGATACGTTTACACCGAAACTTTTTGGCCTCAGATCACTTTCATGTTATGATTTGTAGACGAAGAACTTTGTATCATGTGATCATGACGGATCCTGTCACCTGGTTGTGAAATCTGAGCAGGTCGGGGCGGCAGGGTCATCAGATCTTACGGGACATACAGTACATAGAGGTACCTGTCAGCGTTTTCCACTCCAGCTGTGTGAAATGGAGCCACCTGGAATTTCTGCCAGTCCGACGGGAAAGCTGGCATGAAAAGGAATCCTCTAGGAATGGCTGACGGGCCTGCCGGCTTTCACGGAGCTGTCATAGTAGTTCACATCACATGACATGAGCACCCCTGAGGCATGCCTCGCACTTACTCAAGCATGCTGGACACACAGTCTGCAAGATGTTTCAGACTGAAGTTTCCTAGAGTCATCTTTTCAAACAACTGTGTGGAAATTACTGTTTAAATGTTGGCATATTTGCAGAGCAAGCCTCACTTTTCACATTTATTGCATCCTTGAATTCAGGAGGATGCTGGTATTTATCACACAGTAACAGAAGTCTTCACAGTGACATTTGGATTTGCATAATTCAAACTTTATAATTCCATCATTACTCATGTGTCTTTATTTGTCAGCGACTTCAGTTAGAGCCTGTTAGAGGCTGTTTTTGCAGTTAAATGAAATGTACTGTGGAAAACACTTCAATGAGAGACTGAAAGAACTCGAATGCAAACGTTTTTACATCAAGGTTTTGAATTTTCTGATGTGTTAATTCTGTTTTTGACATTCAAAAATAGGCCTTTTCCAAGTGCAGCATTTTCCGATTAATATAGGATATCCTGATAGTATTTTGGTTTTATAAGCATTCTGTGGGCATGTATACAGAACATTCAGAATATATACAGTCAGTTGAGGCATAGTTATAGATGGCAAGGGTTAGAACAGTCTTGTTCCCATGCCTGGAAATGCTGGAAAAGTTGCAGTTTTCTTTAAGTTCTAAAATTTTACAGAATTTCATCTACTTGTTCCATGTCTCATAAAAGACTGGACAAATGATCCAACTAAATGCCTCC
>JAOWBC010000812.1:5148803-5167091 GCA_028566105.1 Hypoplectrus providencianus | reverse complement strand
GTGTGTGTGTGTGTGTGTGTGTGTGTGTGTGTGTGTGTGTGTGTGTTTAAAGAGCAGTTGGCTTTTTCAGCTCACTGACTCATTGGCTCAGGGAAGGTTCAGATGTTTGACAGGGACAGAGTTACACTCAGAGTTCACAGCAGAGTGATCAGAGTTGATGGTCTGCCTCAGGTAACTACACAGACCAATGTCTCACAGTGTTTTTCCCCAGTTGATTACACAGTTTTTCCAATTATTTAGACAACGCATGAATGCAGCACAAATGCACAATTTAGCAGTTTTAATGAAGGTGAAAATTAATCTCAAACCTTCATTGTAAATTGATCAAAGTGCACTTTAAATCTCGCTTATCAAAATCAAAAGCATGATTAGCAAAATTGGAAACTTTACCATGTAAATTGCTGTGAAAACAACACTCCTGGAGGCAGACACTTATCCAGAATGTAACATGCTGTTAGACCTGGTCAGAGCCTCATTTCTGTTAAAAGTCACTGTGAAGAAGTTAAAGCGTTATGTAACAAGCCTGCCCAGCCCTTCACATGCTTATCACATCCCAGTCGGAGCAGCTTCTGACTTCTTGAATGCAGTTGTGGTGTGCTGTCTTTCTCCCGCTGGCTCTATAAATCTGCAGCTTTGTCACTGTGACAATGGGAGCAAGGACAGCGTGGCTAGTGTAATCTTTTAGCCCTAGTACAGACTGAAACACAGACAAAACTCTGAACTCGAAAAACACAGCATCTGCAGACACCAAACATTCTCTAATCTTTTGTGAAGGCCTCACAATGCAGTTACATAAAGAAGAAAAGTGCAGGATTTGGTGAAGGCCGACTCTGTTTGCTGGAGAGTTTTTGTCTGCAGGACTAATTTGGTTTTATCCAATGTTTTTTTTTTTTTTTATTATTAAAATAGGTCATATTTTTTCTAGCACAGCATGAAATTCTTCTTTTCTGATCACATTGAATACGTTTCATTGTGTTATTGACTGTGTTTGTTTTGCAGCAGCTCTCCTGTCTGTAACCATCTGCTCTTGCTGTCCTACATTCCTCTTGGTGGGGAGCTTTAAATTCGCCATGAGAAAATGAAGGAGTGAGATGTGATGGGGGCCCGACCTGTGTAATATCAGCTCATGAGGCTGCGTGACTTTGTGCGTCTTTTGGATAGAGGTCGATGCTTTTAACGCCCCGGAAAGGAGAGATCCTGGCAGCAGTTTGATTTAGATATTGTGGGATATGAAGGGCATTAATCAGACAAAATGCTCCAGACAAGTTAACACGATTTTGTGTGATGATTTAAAATTGCTCAGGCAGACATACGTCGTTATCTAACCGTGGGTTGTGTTGCACATTTTCCTGTCCCCTGCTTGACTTGTCACGGATGGTGCCATCACGTTAATCTTCCCGCTGAGCAGGCACACACACACACACACACTTTATCCGAGATGCTGTCCTGATTGTGTGCGGCGCATGTGACATCCTGGGGGCGACAGAGAGAGGGAGAGCTTGTGTAGCTGGTGAAGGTCAGCAGACGGTCAGTAGCTCAAGGCCCCGACACTGACCGGGCAGGAACAAGGAGTGCTAGACGGCTCGCAGCCCAGTGGGAAGTCTCGAAGGTTGTGCAGAGATTTCACTGTTAAGTCTGGTTTGTTTTGGCATTTAGTCTTCAGCACATTTTTGTAAATGAACAGTGTTTTATAGATTAAAAAAGGGACATGAGCAAAGGTTACATCAATGCAAAAAAAAAAAAAAAACGTCTGGTGAAATTTGAAGTACTAAAGCAACACATTAAAAGCAACGTTAAATCAAATCTATGCTTGTCTGACAGCTTTAGTTGCTTTTCAGATCACAGTGTTTGGCCTCATCCTTTGCAGTCTAAATCACATCAGTCTCCAGATGTCAGTCTATTGAAGTGAGCATGCTAACCAGCTGGCGATAGGACGTCAGTGAAGGGTCCAATCTGCCTTTCAGTCTGAAAAAGTAGATATAGAATTTAGGGCCAATACTGATATTTGACTGAAAATCTGGTACAGATGTTTTGTGTTGTTTATGTTTTGTGTGATTTAAGTGTTTCACCTAGTTTGACTGTTCTTGGATGACGTATGGACAAGTAACTTTTATTATCTGTGGAGAAGAATAATACCAGTTGCACTTTTGTGATCAATATAGTGTATTTCTCTTGGATAAAGAGTTACCAGGGCTCTGATGAGCATGACATCATACCATCACTGCCGCTATATGGTAGACTAGCGTTTGCTCTTTCTCTAATCTATTTGGGCTGCCATCTACTTGTTGATATTTCTCTCAAATTAGAGCACATGGACAAATAGACCCAGCAGAGTGGAGGTCCAGCTAGCTATGCAAGAGCAAGGCAGATGAGCCAGGATCCAGGCTAGGCCTTGAGCAGCCTGGCATGAACCTACTGTATAAGCCAGTGCCCGCTCTCTTGTCAACAAGCTGGACAACATGGGATTGCGGATTACAGTCTCACAGTCAGGAGTTATTGATTTGAATGTGACCAGAAATTACACATTGTCCCTTTAAGAAGTAATTCAGAGACAAAATCCTCTAGAAAGATGTTTTTACATGTATTTGTAATCAGAATTACGTCACATTACTTTAAGGCAATAACTAAACTAAATGCAGTTGTGTTTTTGGATTCACAACATTTTACTCTGTTTGAATTGAATCTTTTACAAATACACATTGCAGACTTAGACCTGATTTTCTCTAACTCTTGCACATTTCAGTGCAACTCTTTGATCCTGTTCCTCTTTGATGCCACTGCAATCTCTGAGTGAAAGGGAGAGGGAGAGAAAGCACAAAGCGAGAGAGAAAGAACTCTGCACTCATTTACATACAGTACAGACGACTCGCAAGTTCCCAGCTCAGAGTGATGCAGACTACTTGGGTGTAGCCTGTACAAATTCTTCTTCTTAAATATTAATGTTGCGCGCCGTATCAGCTCATCGTCGAGGTATGAGGTGTAGGACGATGCGAGATGCTGACGTCCGGGAGACAAAGCTCTTTGTCGCTATAAAGCTCGTACCCACACAGCCACAGACAAAGACACTCTTTCATATAACATGGAGTTTCTGCTGAAAGAGCTGCCGTATAGAAGCCTAGTCTCTGCTAATCCTGCCCCTGTCTGTTCATCACTCACCTTCTCTCATTTGGAGATAATTTGCTTGTCCTGTGCCAAATGTAAAAGATCCTGCACTGATAATGTCTTAATAAAACCCTGGCTGCAAATGAGATGAACCTGAGACTACACTTTCCTCTACTTGGATGCGGCCGGTGAAAGCGTGGTGTATACCATAAGCCGATTCAGCTCTGCACAGAGCGCAGGGCGTGTCTGTCAACAGTATAAACATTCATTCATTCAAGTCTCCCCTGACTGATATTCACGAGCTTCCATCTGAAACTAGCAATGACAGTGGGGCTGGGCTGGGAGCCTGCAGTTAGATAGAGCTGCATAGACTTGTTTTAAATCCGTGACCATGAGCTGCAGCATCAAATCCTTTGTTGCATGTCGTTGCCTGCCTCTCATGTTAGTCCCCCTCTCCTCATTTCCTGGTAAATCTCTATCTTAGTATCTCAAATGAAGACATAAAATGAAAAATGAAAGATTGTTCTGATAGATTCCATTGAATCTAAAAGCTCAACACTGGTATGTACTTATTTGTACAAATCTCTATTTACTTCTTCTATCTATTCCTATATTTCAGTATTTCTATTTGTATATATCTCCATTTATTTAAGACATTTACTTAGCTTTTTTTGCTTACAGGAGCAATTTCCCCTCAGAAATAAATACAATTTTTTCTTATTTTAATTCTAATCAAGCTTCCCTCTGGTCCACAAGTTCTACATTTTTTTTCCCTATATACATGACGTAGCAATGCACATTGATTCCCACAAAAGTAATGCCTTAGTTTCTGTATCTGCCATCCTTTGGGCACCAAGCTACAAAAATAGCAGACGTAGATTATATTGCATAAAATACCCTTAGTATGGGGTTTAAATGGAAGTCTCATCTTATTGCATTGCAAGTTATAAACAGCCCTGAGTGCAGGATGATTCATAAAACAGTTGAAAATTGTTTCAGTTAGTTTAACTGGAAAAGAAAAGACAGGGGTTTGGGTATATTTGGCATTCAAATTTGGAAAATGTATTTTGCGTTTTAATGGGATTTTAAAGCAGAGAACAGAAGAAAAGAGAGAAAAATGTGCTTCAAACCCACATGCTTGATCTTATAATAGTAATACTAATATTACAATAGTAAGTTTACCTGTGGTGTGGTCTCTGTTACCACTAGAAGGAATATCGAGCGGTATTTTTCCACTACCAATCACAATAAAGAGAATTGTGTGAGTGGGAAAGTGTCGAGGTAATGAGAGTTTAATATTACAGCCTTCAAAATCCAGTTTTGCCCAGCTCAGATGTCAAGTGAACAAACATCAGAATAGAAGTTGTTTTGACATGAACACACGATCCCTTAAATCTCTTTCCACACCCTGAACCCACCTCCCTCCCAGCAGCAAATCACAGCAGAGCATCCAATGTGCTGTTTACGAGTCTCACGCTACCACGACCGAGCAACAGACCCCGTTAAGCCCCTGGGACGTAGACATTGGGACAGGGGACCGAGTGTTTCTCAACATCTAGAGAAAATAAACAACAGCCGAGCCCTGAGGCCTGAGGGGAAGCTGACATGAATTCCTCATGATAGTTTATTAAAGCAAAGGAATTTTCTCTTCTGTCCGCCAGCGAGACGATTATGTACCAGCTCTGCAATACGAGTAATCAGATTATGACTTCCTTCAGAGTGGGAGTAGTGAGATTATATGTCATGTCTCCTCTGCTGCCCACCTCGTCTGTGCAGAGAGCTTCACAGCTGCACAGTAGGCTGAGCAATAAACAAACCACAAACATTTAGTGCAACATTTCCTTCTCTTGTGGCTCGTGAAAATATCTGCAGCGCCTAAAAAGTCGGGATATAAAATTTGAATATTTATAGCAGCTTTTATGGCTGCTCTGATTGCTGTTTGTCCTCTGCATGTTTGGTTCGGTTAACAAATCTCCTCCTGTGGAGCTAGTTACAGAGAGGCGTTTTCTTACTCCATTCATCATCGAATGTGAGATGATGATGTCATTAAATGTGGCACAAGTGGAGCTCTGTAGAATTCATGAATGGTAAGCTTTTAGCAGTTATAAGTGGTAATTTAGGTGGAGACAGAAGCCAAAATAATAGTCTCTACCCTGTCATCTAGCTGTTTGTGAGATCTCTGCTGCTCATCACAGCATCAGATATTTTTCTTGCAGCCTGGTGGCATTTTTTTCTGTGACTCTGTTGATTTATAGTTTCCAGTTTGAGTGAGAGCTAATACTTTATTGATCGCAGTCAGGAAAAGGTGAAGATGTCAGGGACATGAAGGCAGTAAAGATGTCTTCATTATTTGAGATGCGGCAACCTCTGAGCCTGAAAAGTGCAGCCAAAGCGTTAATGCCTGCATTCCTTGTCATGGCCAACAGGGGGCGACTTCACTGGCTGCAAAAAGAAGTCTACTCGATTTATTAACTTTAGTCAATGCCTTTTTAATGAGCTTATTCTTTCATTGCAAGTCTTTTTCAATACACGATAACATTCTTTTTATAAATTATGGTCAGAATAGGAGGGGGCTTTTAAAACTAATTCAAATTCAAAGAATTTTCCGACATGAATGTAGGTTGCATTGGCTGGTTGGAGGGTTTTTTAATGCTTTCATGTAGTTTTGCTGTTTCTACTCCTACTTGACTCTTGATTTATTGCCTCAGAAAATGTATTCATTATGAGTTTATGGTTTTAGATCGTTCTTAATTCACCAAGATATGATTTTGTAAATTTGGTCCCTTTTTGAGTAAAATAGATTATCTTTCAACACCATAGCTCAGCAACAGAAGGGGAGATTGTGATCATATTTAACATTGGGCTAAGGGTTACTACTACATATTGATTTAGTGACACTAATTTTTTGCTGGATTGTTAAAGTAATCAGTCAGGAAATGGTATAATACTTTAAAATCTCTAAACAGCAATAAGGGGATATCAGTCACACAACTTCCACAGCTACTTACACCTTTGCAAGTCAAGTCAGGCAATTTCTTGTTTCACAGTGTCACAGACTTTAATCTATGTGAGGAAAGGTGAAGAAAAGGTCAAGTCCTGGGGCAGTGTTTGAAACTCCCTTCCTCTGGACATGATGTTGATTACCCAATAATTTCACGAGTCACAGGATTAGCAGGAACAGAGGCTATTGCATCATGGTTATTAGCAATGGACTTACTAACTGAATAACCACCGTGGTGCATAAATGTATCAGGAGGTTACATTAGGTCTGCCCAGCTGAGGCAGCAATATCCTGTGATGAGCAGTCTTAAGCCCTTTGCTGCTGTTGCATAAATGCTCATAGAGCCTCAGGGCTGTCTGCGTCTGCCAGATTACAGACCCAGCCACTGTGTCTTCACTCCTCTGGTCTTCCTTTTTTTTACATTCCTCCTTCTTCATAATTCTTGGATTTCTTGTGCCACCTCCTCCATCTCACTACCCGTGTCTCATCTCTCTAAATCCGTCATCCCGCAATCCCCTCACTTGATAATCCATTGCTTCCGTCTTCCCAAAAGCAGCTGCTCATCCTACCACTCTTTACCATAACATCAATGCAGTGAATTACCTTCGATCTGTCCGCACTCATGCCTTTTCATGCATTGATGGATGGAAAACTGAATTGGTTGTGTTTGAATAAAAAAAAAATCTGCACTCTCTTTTCAACAGACAACCATTTATTAATGGAACTTCCATTGTAGGATGTCTGTGAATGGATTAAGCTGAACTCTAAACATTGTTGCTAGTGAGGGCTTCTGTAATGCTCTGCTGCTTTATTATTACAACTTCACTGTTTTGGTTCAGTCTCACAGCTCTCATAGAGTCATTACCAAACAGACTGATGGACATACAGTTGAAAATTAGCAAAATACTTGAGCCACAACACAATTATTGCAATTTTAAACATTTAACTTTTTTCAACTGTATATTATGTCCCCAAAGGAAGACTTCTGTCAACATCTATTTCATTTCATTATTACTACCATGATCATATGTTTTGTGTTCACAGCTGGTTTGCGCTTTTAAAGCAAACAGAAAATGCAGGTTTAATGCCTTTAAAATTAAGGGCAGCATAAAAAGGTCCTATGTTTGTCTCTGTCTGCCCCCTGCAGGTGAGCCAAGGTAATGTTCCAGGTGTGGAAAGCGCCTCTCTGGCCATGGACACTGAAGAGGGCGTGGAGGTGGTCTGGAACGAGGTGCTCTTCTCAGACAAGAAGGTCTTCAAAGCACAGGAGGTAGCGTGGCTCTGATTCCCTCCAGCCTTGTCAAGGAGATTGATTCTATTGTACAGATAAATTGTAGTTCAAAACCAGGTTTTCAGCTGGATACTCATATTTTATTCATTTTTTTATTTTCAAAAGGGGAAGTTTTCACACAATCCTCCATTAAAATGATTAACCGTTCTTTTTTACCCTTTAGGATCACTATTAAACATAATATTTATTGTGTAATTCCCTCATGCTGTGGTGGACTATACTTTAGTACAATTTTGAGGGACTTGTTCTTTACTTGAGTATTTTTATTTACGTAACTTTGTACTTCACTACATTTTGTGGAAATATGTAACCTTTTTACTCCACTACATTTTGCCGCATTTAGCTTGAGATTCAACATGAAAAAGACCAGTTTAAAGTGATTCTTTGATTCTTACAAATTGAACAACTTCACAGTATATTAAGTAGTTAGAATTAAAATTAGCCCTACCTAGCTTACATAAATGCATCAATAATAACAATGTAATAATTATTAGAATATTCAAGATATATTTAACAATCTGAATGGATCCATTCTGCATAACAAGTACTAAAGTACATTTTGATGTTGATACTTTTGTACTTTTACTTAAGTTTTAAATGCAAAACTTTTCCTTCATGTAGGGTAATTCTGCAGTTGGTACTTTTATTTAAGTGAGGAATCTGGATACTTGCTCAACTAGAATTTGGGCTAATTTATAGTTAGATTTCTTTCTCACAGAAAGCATAGCATGACAACACTTTGTAGGAGTAGGGTTTCCACTAACGTAATGTGTTACAGTTCACAGTATTTCCAGTATTTCACACATTATTCATGTCTTGGTTTTAACAAGAAGGTCAGTTTCTCAAGAGAATTAATTTCATTGCAGTGTGGTCATCTTTTCTTGTAGGGTTTGCCAGAAGGGATTTCTATGTCAGGTTTCTTGCAAGTAGCCAAAAGTATTTCAATGAGATTTGTGGATTTTAGTAAGGTATAATGTGGAGTCAGTACAAAAAAAGTATAAAGCAAGTATCATCTCTAAAATAAAATGTCTTCACATAATGCTTCTCCAACAGGACCCTCACAGGTCCTTCAGTTAGGGGCCTTCATTAGAATATTATTTCCTGTATTGATTTTTCATCAATCATATTTTCAAAGAAATTGTGAAAAATGTCAACCGCAAGTTCTTCGAGTCTGAGTTGACACATTAAAGTTGCTTATTTCGTCCATCTAAGAGTCTAAACCACAACTGTAGTTAACCAACCTAGAAGACCCCCCAAAATATGAACATTTGACCAGTCTGAAATAGGGAATTTGGGGAATTTCTCATCCCAATGTTTGATTGGTAAAGGTCAAGGGATTTAAAAGTCTAACTTTATCCATGCTGTCATGTAACGATGTGAACCTCCACTGTTGTTTTTAGGAGAAGATCAAGGAGATGTTTGAGAACCTGATGCAGGTCGAACACCCCAACATTGTCAAGTTCCACAAGTACTGGCTGGACATGAAGGAGAGCCAGGCCCGGGTACGATCGTTTTCCGTTTCTCCCACTGCCCTCTTTTGTTTCCCAACATACAAACTTGTGAATTAACTCCGATCTGTGCACGGCTGGCAGGTTATATTCATCACAGAATACATGTCGTCCGGCAGCCTCAAGCAGTTTCTGAAGAAAACCAAGAAAAACCACAAGACCATGAATGTGAAGGTCAGTGTTTTCTGGGCACATATTGAATGAGTGTGGTTCTCAGTCTGTCCCCTGGTGGTGGCTCAGAGTACTGCAGGCACATCATTATTCAGATCCATATTTCCTGCAGGATTAGAGATGATGTAACAGGACACCCTGGTGGCTCAGTCTGCTCTGACATATATCTCAGCTTTGAAACCTGCATCTCATCCTCTATTTTTTCTCGCTTCTACCCTTCTCTTATTCTGTAATAAAGCAGGGCTGAGCCATTCATTTTTCACTTTGACTTCACACTTTTCTGAAAATTGGATATTTGAGGTAAAATGATTGTTGTGCGACAACCTTTTTCACAGTGATTCTTTCGTTTTATTTTGTGTTATACCTGGCATACATGCTTTACATCACTGCATTTATGGCCAAAGTAACTGGTTGAAATATGTTTCATATAATATACCATCATTTTTAATATATGTTTAAGCAGTAAGTGTAAGTGTGTGTAGTGTGTAGTCATTATAATAGTTGTTTTACTATGTAAAAAATATGCATTTTATATTAATTATTTCTATGTTATTGATTTAATTGTATACATGTATGCGTTAATCACGTTTTTCTTTTTTTAAGTTGAATTATTCTTAAGTCAAAGAAAATGCACAGTTAAAAATAAAGTTATTATTTGTAAGTTGTTTTTTTATTTCTATAAATAAATTATGTTCCTAAAGTTAATGAGTAAATGTCTAAAAATAACTGCATTTTCAAAATTGACCAAAATGGTTGTGTTTTAGTTTTTTTTTTCCCTAATTAAGCAGCCCTATAATATGCTATAAATTGAAGAAAAGAAAGTGTAGGGAGGACCAGTGATGTATTTTTCTGCGGTTAAGGGGGAGATTTGTGTCTTTAGAGAATTCATGTTGCTTTGTTACACTATGTTTTAGGCCTGGAAGAGATGGTGCACCCAGATTCTGTCTGCCCTCAGGTACTGACTGCTCTCTTCCCCAGGATTTTCATTTGAGATTTTTTTATTATCATGGCCATCACATTGACCAGACACTTTATTGTTTGCTGGTAGTTACCTGCACTCCTGCGACCCGCCAATAATTCATGGCAACCTGACGTGCGACACCATCTTCATTCAGCATAACGGCCTCATCAAGATCGGCTCAGGTCTGCTTACATGTTGCTACAACCAGCACTGTATTATAACATCAGACATTCATCTCCCTGTCCTGCGAAACCGAATAAATAATTTAAAATCTTCTTTCTTTTCGCAGTGTGGCATCGGCTATTTGTTAATGGTAAGAAATAGATCATCTTGCAGCAGTTTTGATTTTATTTGTGTCACATCTTCGTCCTATTTCATGAAATGTATCCATACTGTTTGTGTCTTCTCTGAGCAGTGTTTCCAGATGCCAGCGTCCACGGCAAAGCGAGACAACATCGTGACGAGCAGAGGAATCTTCATTTCTTTGCTCCAGAATGTGGATGTAAGTGGGGTCGAGTTTGTGTGCAGCTTTTTGCTCCCTAAATGCTCTCAGACCTTTTTGCATTTGTTCGTAACCCTCTGAGACACATGAAGAATCAGGGAGCTTTTTGCTCTTGTTACATTTTACAATGTATGTATTGATTTCATTTGATAATGTCCTGCACAAAAAATGTCTGACTCAAAACAACATTTATAAGCAGACACAAAATAACTACACACAAAATGACATAGATACATACTATGAAGGAACACAAACTGACTACAAAGATACAAAAGTTACTATAAACAACATGATGAAATCAAGGAAAAACTACAGACACAAAGTGACTAAAAACAGACGCAAAACTGTTATAAACAGACACAAGATGACTATAAATGGATACAATATGATAACCAACAAACAAATAAAATCACTATAAACAGACACAAATGAGCAAGAACTGCATAACATCTTCAAAAAGATGCAAAATAAGAAAAGAGAATATAAAATAAACATTTTGTATGTCTTCCACACATTCACATTCAGCTCATAAACACATTTCTTATTCTCTGTTTTGGCCTTCTGTCAAGACTAAATAGCCTTTTATTTCCCCAAAAGCTAGCTTTCATGTCTCATTCTGTGTGTCTTGTTGGGATAAGTTTTCATCATCTTTGCTTCTCCATTTCTGTTTGTAGCTGGCGAAGATGATTACGCTATAGACATTTTTTCCTTCGGCATCTGTGCTCTAGAGGTAAGTGAAACACATAAGTAAAACTATAAGAAGCTCCGCAGTGTGTGTGTGTTAACAGATAATTTGTACCCCTAGATGGCAGTACTGGAGATTCAGGCCAATGGAGACACTGCTGTGTCCAAGGAGGCCATCGCCAATGCAGGTCAATCTCTGGAAGACCCTCTCATGAGAGTGAGTGTCAAAAATACCCAGTGTCCTAAATACGCAACAACAGAAACATGGAAATACAGGCAAACTGTCCCACACACACACTTACACCTACACACACCACCTTGCTTCGAGGTTTAGTTCATCACATGCAGAGACTTTGAAATGCTTTGGAGTGAATGTTTCAGTAAAGCATGCCAGGAAACCCAGAACACAGCGTGAAACTCGGTAAAACTGGGTCGTCCTGTACAGACATGTCGTTCCGTGTTGGACTCAGTGTCTCGTTGATTCTTGCAGGAGTTCACCCAGTCCTGTTTGCGTCACGAAGCCAAGCTCCGTCCTACGGCTCACGACCTTCTGTTCCACCGAGTCTTATTCGAGGTCCACTCCCTCAAACTGCTCGCCGCCCACTGCCTCATCAGCAACCAGTGTGAGTTTCTCACCTCCGCAGCTTGCAACATGGAAGTGTCCTCTTTCAGTTCACATGGCAGGATGTTTTCTTTCCTACAGTAGCAGGTCATTTGCTTTAAGTGTAAACCAAGTGGGGTTTAGAACTGAACTTAAATTATGTTTCTGTTTCATGAAAAATTCTATAAAGCCAATAATGGAACATATTTTATCCAGGTATAAAGTATATTTACCAGTATACAGTCAAGCCATTTAAAGGCGTACTTTGCAGGAATTGTGGATTACTTCTAAATAAATCCTGCATAGCATAGTAAATAAATACAATTCCAAAAAAGAAACAATTTTGAAAAGAGAAAAAAATTGTAATCCTGATTTATTTCTTGAATGATAAAGAATAATGTATTTAATTATAAATATTTAGTATTATGTAATCATTTTAAATAAACTTAAACTTTTTTTATTTTTTATTTTTATTTATTTATATATTTTTCCTTTGCTACTTGTTTTGGCCCATTCATCTACTGCTGTTCATATTTTAATTCAGTGCAGCTACATTTGTTTGTTATTATTATGTGTATGTGCGTGGATGTAAGCATGAGTGTGTGATTCATTATGTAATATACCATCTGCTTTAATGTATGTGGGTGCATGTGTAGGGGATTAGATTTGTTCTAATGGTCACGACATGTACAACTCTGAGTGTGTTTAACGTGTATGCATGTATTGCATATGTTCTATGAGTTTGTCTAATAAATATAGGTATATGTATCAAATCACTTAACTAATGTCTATACTCGTTTTGCTACTACAGACTTGCTCCCAGAAAACTGTGTGGAAGAGAAAACCAAGTCCTTTGACCCCAACGCTGTCATGGCGGAGATTAAACACGAGGACAGACAAGGAGTTCAGCTCAAGTAAAAAAAATCACACAACAGCTCATATCTTTGGCTCAATGTGTTAAATACCCTGACATGACACTTCTGTGTGTTTCATCCAGATATTCCCACGTGTCGCCTCTGGAGCTCGACAAGTTCCTAGAGGATGTCAAGTAAGTGGAGCCACAGTTCAAGCCTCATCAGTGATTCCTGTGGCTGCAGCGGGAAGTTCAAACATGTTCTCTTCTTCAGGAATGGGATCTACCCCTTGATGAACTTCGCCTCATCTCGGCCTCATCCTGTCCCCCGCGCCCTCTCCTTGTCTCAGGAGCAGGTTGAGACAGTCAAGACGCCCACTCCTGAACCCCAAGAGACCGAAACAAGAAAGGTCAGACTGGCAAATGAACACACACGCAAAAAAAAAATACTTATATGGATGCCATTTCTCTCTGATTTCCTTCTGACTGTTTGTCTGATGGTGCTGCAGGTTGTTCAGATGCACTGTAATTTGGAGTCAAATGAAGAAGGGACCAAAACTCATGTGAGTCACACAGTATTACAGGTACTTTGCCCATTTTGGTATAAAATCTTCTCTTGGGCTCCTTGATAATCAATCATATTGGTCTTTTTTTGCCAGTAACATTCTTATTTTTATTATTCTGCAAGCTGGTTAATCCAGCTAGATTTTAACATGTTTTTTTCTTTCCCCAGCTCTCTTTGTTTCTGAAGATGGACGACAAACTTCACAGGCAGCTAAGCTGTGACATCCTTCCAAGTACGTTAACCAACAGCTTAAAGTCAAAGGACGTCCTGTTCCTTGTTCCTGCATTTCTGTCAATCATTACTTTCCAACAGTTTTTTTTTTGTTTAATTTGTGAATTGATAAGATTTCTGTAAAAATGTTCTTCTGAATAAGTAATTGTCATTGTAGATTTTTGTAACTGAAATATTTTGTTTGAAACTTTCAGCTGACACCTCCAAAGACCTTGCCAGTGAACTTGTTCACTACGCCTTCATAAATGAGGTACATATAAAGCTTCTTTGTGTTTGTTCTTCTTTATCAAAGTAAAAATGTCCTTGCTGAGATGTTTTGTTTTATAAGCAACTAACTGGAGATCCAGTGTTAAAGGGAAAGTTTTTGAAAGTGTGGCTGTATGAGGTACCTATTCATATTGAGTGTATGACCTTCAGTAGATGACATGTTTATCAGCACAGTAGCTGAGCAATGTGCTGCTGTGGATGGGGGCTGCAAAAACTAAAACAGAAAATCTATATCAGTTTAGTCAATATAAAGAAATATCTACACCTCTTTACTTAGCTGTCAGAAAGTCCTTTTTATGGTAATGCAGGGAAAACTGAAGCTGTTATCGATTATTCCTCTCCAGCAAGAGAAACGATAATTTTACCATACAAAACACAGTAGTTTCTGCTTTATAAATGCCTTGTTTGTTTGGTAAGTTTGGCTTTGGTGTAATAAAGGGTTAGTTTGGATTCAATAAAGTCATACAATCACAAAAAACAAACTACCAATTTGTGATAAAATTACTTTTTTTTTTTTTGGTCGATGGAATGTGGCACCTTTGAAGAGAACATGGATAATAGCTTCAGTTCCCTGTTGGAAGGGGCTGTCTGTGTTTAAAGTGTTAAAATATTCCTAATATTAACTATGCTTGAACTGATATTGTTTCTTTTAAGGTGGTTAAAATATGTTTTGCTGTAGTACATTGTTTAGGTTTCATGTCAGAATTCACACAACCTTGCTTCAATAAATCCTATCTGTCTCTTTAAAAACGTCCTGTGTTTTGTGCAGGAGGACAGTGAGAAGGTAGCAGGGTTCCTGGAGGATGCCATCAGCAGACACCGTGTCCGAGCGCTTGCCTCTGGGAGCACACAGTGAGGAGGGGTCACAGCAGCAGCTGGCCCAGACAGAGGGGCCCGGGCATTGATCACACAGATCGAGAAAGGGAGAGGGCAGTGGACAGGATCACACAGCACAGAGGGAACACAGGGAGCTGATCCAGCTGAGGACAAAAAGGGGACAGAAGGATGCTGGGCCTTGACAGTCAGAAAATTACCCCAGAGAGAAAGCAGGAACTCCAGCGCTGAGAAGGAACCAAAGGCACCTCTGATTAAAGGTCCAGAGGCATCATGGCTGTGCTCAGCAATCCCACAAAGCAGTGAAAGATTGACAAACTCCCTGCCTAAAAGGGCTATCATGCCTTAAGATATCTTGACAGCTTTTTTCCATAATGCCACTCTTCAGAACGGAAATGTTTTACTTACAAAAGCAGCAGCTATGTTTCCAAAAGGACGTTTTACTGCTCATACGCCTCGTTTGCACTCCAGCAATTACTTGATTGGTGATCATTTACTTTGAATTTTAAACAAAGTAATTTACTAAAGCATCTCTCCCTGACAAGCCAGACCCCTCAATTTACTACAGTTTTAGGAATTTTAATATTCCGTCCAACATGCACTGTCAATACTCATTTATTTATTTCTGTTTAACTGTGAACAATAGAAGCTTTGCACAGGCCTGTTTTTTTTTTTTTTTTTTTTATTGTTTTACAATTACTGACGTGCTGAATAACACCTCACTGAACTCTTTGGTTAAATCCTTTTCCCAGAACTACACACACCAAGCCTAAATGTAGTGATCAGCAATGAGATGACGCCTCTCTTTTAGCCTGTAGTGCTCTTAAGGGCTTTCCCCGTGAAAGTGTTCTGAAAGCCAAAGACTTGCAAAGTGCCTGATACGGCAAAATGTACTTTGGACAAAATTTCCTAATGAAATGGCATCATACTCAACTCAGCAATTTGGAATTTAACTAAATCAGGCTGACTTTAACTGGTTTAAAACCGTATGTGTTGATTCGTACTACAACCCTGGTTCCAAAAAAGTTGGGAAGTTGTCTATAAAGTAAATAAAACAGAATGGGTTTATTTACTAATCCTTAGTGATACATATTCAATTGACAAGTGTACCTAGACATTGAACCAAGCAACCTGCAAGTGGGTAAGTGTACTGGCAGGGGGAGTGTTTTCTTTCCTGGAATGCTGTCTTGATCTAACCCTTTCCCTTCTCCTACACCGACTCGGGCTGGTGTGTTTTCATAGGTAGATGCTCAAACTGACCATCTTGGGATTGTAAATATACTATGTTTGATCCATTCTTTTTTATTTATGTTTTACACAGTTTCAGAACTTCTTTGGAATCCAAGTTGTAGTTTCCTATCATGAGTCCACAGAGTCAGCCTGTGTGAATGTGAAGAGGACAATGGGGCTCCATTAAGAGTTGCAGCCTTTGTGTATTGGACGCATTGATCAGGTGAAAATGCTTCAGGCAGTACTTTCTGGAATACATCATGAGCAGCTTGTGAAGTAAAATCACAGTCCTATATAAATGGGAGGAAGGGTGTTGGTGATGTAATACAACTAAAGAATAAAAATAAAAAAAAATAAAAAAAACTATACTTATTTTTGTTTTTTCCCCCAAACCATCTCAAAATGTTGTCTCAAAAATAAATTTGTTGTGTGTCTTAAAGTGTTTTAAGGAAAAATCTACCCAAAAAATAATTTAAAGAGGCAACTTCTTTTGAAGTGGGGTTGCATGACATACATATTCATAGTCAGGTTATTACCTGTGGTAGATGGTGGTGGGCATGCCTCCAGTATGGAGAGGCAGGCAGGTGTACCTGCACGTAAGCTAAACAATGTGCTGTGGACAGAGACAGGAGCAAAACTGTATTGTAGCCACTTAAATAAATCTTTATCAGTTAAAGTGTATGTTTTCATTTAGAACATTTTCACTGCTTTATCATCAGACAGCCTTATTTAAGTTGACCTGTGGGGGTTGAAGCCAATCTTTGCTCTCAGCAAAGCCATTGACAAAAACTGCAGTTTTCATCTCACCAAACACTGCAGTTGGTAACTTTCAGGAGAGCAAAGAACATCTTCAGTTGACCATCAGAAATGTACTTAAGGCTGTCTGTTGGCAAGTTAGGTGGTGAAAATATTCTAAATATAACAGACAATGATGATTTATTTTAAAATATGTTTTGCTACTGCCCCCATCCACAGCAGTATACTATTGAGCTTCTGTGGTGGTACTCCTGCCTGCTTCTGCAAATTAGGAGGATGCTGACAGCCATTTAATGCAGATATTACACTGACTATGGATAAGTACATCATATAACCCCACTTCAAAAAATCCTACATATCCCTTTAAGAATGTATGTTTTGAGCATTGTGTATTTTACACCTTCAATAATCCTTTTAACATACAGAGGGTTTCCAAGGGCTGCAGAAACGTGTTCATTTCTCAGTATCAGATATGCTGCATTTCATTTCAGAAAAACTGAGCATGAACTTTAGGATTGATTGCACTGCAGCCCACACAAACACAAAAATAGAATACTCTCCTTTAGCTCTGCCAGATTTTCTTGCCAGGAATCCAATCTTGGCATCATAAAAGAGGACTAGCATTTGGGTGGATTTTTGCTTTACGAAACAGGACACCAACAAAATGAAACAAAAACAATAGTGAGTTGTCTGATCAGCGGTGTACTGCTGTCTATCAAGCTCACTTAGCTCTGCTTCATTTTCCCCCTGGGTGTGTATTGTTGTGGTTTCATAACAGTTACGCTGCTGTACAGTCATTGCTTACAGTACTTACTCTACTCTGTGTCAAGCCTTCTCAGTGTGTCTCTGGAGACAGGAGCCCTGGATTCTCCCAGACATTCACCGACTATGGGCTGTGGTGTACATATTTGTTTGTTGCAATTAACTGGGTTTACTTTTTAGACAGGATTTCATGCAAACGCAATGCAAAGCAGTGCCAATATTCCTCTCATTTGATCTAGTAAGCTGCATGTCTTAATAGCCTGCAACCATTCAGAACTTTGCATTTTGCCTTTGTCAGTCACAGCAGTTCCAGAGGGGACCTGACTAAGAAAATGAATGTTTAGACTGTGCAAAAATGGAAAAAAAAAAACACACATCCATATCAGTCTTATTTTATGTCAAATTACTCCTTTTCCCGTGAATCTGTTGAATGAAACTTGCCTTTGAATGTTCTACTTAAACCTTTGTTAAATATTGTAGCTAATGCAATTAAATACATGACAATAAACAATATGTGACATGTTGTTTATGCCTGAAATTATTAGGGTTTATTTATTTATTGGACTGGTAGTTAAAGTTGATCATTCTGAGGATACTACTCTGAGACATATCACATCATATATTGAGTATATGTTGATGTTCTTTTTAACATGTTTTCTAAAGATTAACTGAATACAATAGTGTCATTATTCAGATCATGACGTATTTAAGTAAGCACACAAAAGAGTTAAAATTAAAGTATCCATAACCAGGTCCAACTTTTCAAAATTAAAAAATTTCTAAAAAGATAAAAGGTTTGTTTTTCTGTCAGCAAACTGAAACTGAGATGAAAGTATTCACAAAAATTATTTTGATTGCCTTTAAATTTAAAATTGATCATACAATCTTACAAGAAAGTAAACTACCCAAAAAGTTTTTCAAGTTAATAATAATAATAATAATAATAATAATAATAATAATAATAATAAT
>JAOWBC010000812.1:5130149-5141048 GCA_028566105.1 Hypoplectrus providencianus | reverse complement strand
TTTTTAAATTGCTGTTGTATTGCTGGTATTGTTTTGCTTTTAAAACGTTGTTACTTTAAAGGTCTGCGGTGCTTCCTTTGCATTGAACAAAACTTGCCAATGTAATTCTTATGATTTTTTGTAAGATAAACTACCAGATCACTAAAATACAAGTTATACAGGTGCATTTCCCGCCAATAATCCTTGTAGTGCCTTTTAATATCTCATTATGGCTGCACATTTATTGAGATATGCCATTTGTATACTTACATTGACAATGGGGTTGCATGCTGACTGATTATTAAAAGATAATGAAGAAAAGGGACTGCCAATAAGATCACTGATTATGGGGAAAGGGTTAGTTTCAGGTGTTCATACACTTGTGAAAACCTAATTATGCATATTATATTTCTGCCACAAGATCCCCTCTACATCCTAAGAAATGTAAATATGGCTTAGTGCAGCGCTGTTCACTAGACCTAAAGCTCAGTCTTTGTTTTTAATTCTTTAAAACATGAGGAAATGGGGTGTGTTGAGGAAAGACTATGTTTGTATGAATGCAGTATTTGGCCATTTGTTATGGCCACCTAGATAACAATAATGGATCTGGATTTAATTTAAGTCAACACACGTGAGCATGATTATCAGGCCAAATTGGTGTGCTCAATGTTTTGTTTGTTTTTTTTACAATGTGTTGTCTGTCTGACTTTCCCGAAAAGGTGTGACTCCAGTGCGTCCTCCCATACCAGTGCTTCCCCAGGTTGGTCTCGTAAACCCTGTGCTCGCATCACCGCCAGTCCTATCCAATCAAGCTGGTGGCTCTGGCCAACAGGAGAGGAAAGAAGAGAAAGAGGAGATGCTGCAGGATGGTACAGGGCAGGAGATGTTGAGCGACCAAGAACACATGAGCATCTCAGGCAGCAGTGCCAGACATATGGTGATGCAAAAGCTGCTTAGAAAATCAGAGGTGAGGTTGGGGTAAAGTGAAATAAATGAAAGCTATTATTTACTATTTTATTAATTATTAAAATGCTTTTTATTTACTAATTTTCTCCTGTGTTCCTCTTAAAGTCCACGGTGATGGTGCTCCGAAATATGGTGGGACCAGAGGACATTGACGACGACCTTGAGGGTGAGGTGACTGAAGAGTGTGGAAAGTTTGGCTCTGTCAACAGGGTCATCATCTACCAGGAAAAGCAAGGGGAAGAGGAGGATGCAGATATCATTGTCAAAATCTTTGTAGAGTTTTCCATGGCCTCGGAGATGAACAAAGCCATCCAGGCCCTCAATGACCGCTGGTTTGGAGGTCGAAAAGTCGTTGCAGAGGTGTATGACCAAGACCGTTTTAACAGCAGTGACCTCTCTGCATAAAGTGTCTGAAATGGTTTACCAGCACCCATCCCTATTCCCGTCGCCCAAACCCATTTCAGCCAGTCACTGCAGCTAGAGATGAAGGCCTCTGAAACTTGTAATTATGTTTTTATTTCTTTTTTTAATAAAATGCTGTTTATTAATATTGAACACCCCATTGGGGAAGGATTCATTCAAAATATTTACGTGTCATTTTTTTGCTTTGTTATCTGTGAAGGCTCCTTTTTTGGTGCAAGTTTGATCTTTTTGTAATCCAATCTTGTAACAAATTTATGGTTTCCTGCTTTAGGTCTGTTTTCCTTTTTCTTTCATGAAATTGTCAGGACATGTAAACACTTTGTTTCTACGATTAAAGGTTATTGTTTGTCCACAAAAAATGTGTCCTGATTTAATTATATACTTTACTCCTTAAAATCATTAAATGCATGTATTTCTATACAGGCACCTGTGTCCTAGTTGTGGATCATTGCATTTGATTCATAAGTTCAAATGTACAGAATTTGTTGTAGGATTTAATATTTATATTATACTCAAATGCCACTGCTTAATTTCGGTTGGTAGTGGGTGAACAATTTATCAAACTAAAAAAAAACTGCAGATATGTATTTTTTGATCCATAATAATCCTCAGAAAAGACTCTGGGCTCTATTTCAGTTATCAGTAAAGTATTTAAACTTCATTCTAAATATAGGTTGTAAAGGATGCCCTGTCTGCTCACTAACAGGTGACAAATTTCAAAACATTACATTTTGTACTTCAATTTGTCACACTAGGGTATAATACTGTTAACATTTAATTTGATGGAGTAAAATTACTATTTTGTGTACATATACACATCACATGTAATCTAAAGACACAATCAAGCATGACTTAATGTCACTGTGTTTTAGTTGGAACTTGGGTTTGCGTTATAGAGATAAATGCATTATTTCACTTAATATTGGCAGTTTAGTCTCCCTTTTATATTAATATTGGTCATCCCACGATTTACTTGCATATATTTTCTTCTGTCCATTAAAATAAAAGTGGTTCAAAATGTTTAATAAATAGATATTACCATAAAATGTTCACTATTAACATTAAGACATTTTTTTCATCAGCATTACACATGTTCTCAAAAATTTGCATAAATTAGGCATTATCTTACTGAATATAATATAAGCCAGATTTAAATTTTACAGATGATTTTTTTTCTTTTATAACTTCATAAAGAAAATACTAATTTTTGACTATATAGATAGGAGTAAAACTGGATAGTTTTGTGTATTAAGTGCTACCGGAGTGGAGATTCCTTGCAGAGAGTATTGAAAATGTAATAATGAGAGAAAACTAGTGTAAAATTGCATGAAATTTGCAACATGGTGAAAAGGTTTTTAACTCATGAACCTCACCATGCAACCTTCTCAGTTGATTGCGCAAGACATTTCTTTGGTATTGCAAGTTTTAAGATTTTCTTATATTTAAATATGCAAGTTATGCTAAATTCTGGTGAATATAGAATACATCTACAGAGACAAATAGACAAAGTGTAAAAATAATAAAAGACAACAGTTTGAAAAAGATGCAAAATAGTCCAAAATCTAAAAACAGAGCAGTGCATGAAAAAAAACAATTTATTGTAGCTTCTCTCCTAAATTATAATAATTTTCTATGCATGATAACATTTTTATTTTAATGTATACAACACCATCATGTGCACCATTATGTTTAAAGTCATGTATACCATGCTATAGCAGTTGTTCCCAACCTGGAGTCTGGGACCCTCTGGGGTTCCAGAGAGCTCAGGGGGTGTGAAGTGCCAAGACTGATCTGAGACTAAGAAGTCGTCAAAATTTGATTTGTTCATGTGTGCAATTTAAATTTAATTTATAAAATAAAATTTAAAAAAATGACAATTTAGGGTAAACAAAAGGCATTTTAGAAATTTAGGCTGCATGTTGAATATTTACTTTGTGAAAAGAATAAGTAAACGTTGAAGTATGGGAACTCAATATATTATAGGATGTTCACTACCATGTGCAATATTATACTTATGAGCAATAAACATTACTTGCTACCAGGACTCATAATATTTATATGAATGTTTTCACTCATTTAATTATTTGCTGTTATGTTATTCTTATTTTAATGTATTTAATTGTATATTTATAGCAGCCTGGCACAAGAATTTCCTTTGGCCTTTAGCTGCCAGCTTTATTTACTTTTCAGGTTAAGATTTAAAATGAAGTTTTTAGAATAATAACACAAAAAAAAAAACACTTACAGTATATTAAGTAGTTAAAATTAGCCCTACTTTGACACCAGTAAAACGTTGCTTATTTAAACAACAATAATGCTAATCACACCACATATTTGGGATATTTTCAACAGTCTGAGAGGGCCATTCTGCATTACTAATACTCTACGTTTTGATACTTCAATCACATATTGATGCTGGTGCTTTTCTACTTTTACTTAAGCTTTTACTTAGGTAAAGAATCTGAATATGTCTGGAAAGCACTATCACATCTTATCCTAATTTACATGAATGTGATTTTAAAAAGCTTAAGTAGTTGAAGCTATTGTTTCCTGCCGCTAGGTGACGCTATACATCAACGCACTGCTACAGCTGGTAACGTGTGGCCTCTGCTCCAGCTCAAACTAAGCCCAGCCCCCCACACGACTAACCGGCCTGCCTCGGCTCAACAAGGGGAGGGATGCGCGGCTGAAGCTCACGCTGTCGCTGCTGGCATTTTACCTACGTCGTACTTAAACAAGTCACTTGGCAGTTTCTGTGGCGCCTACTGGGGTGTTTCTACTTCTCACATTTAGTGGGTTTCTTCCGAAACGTTTGTTATTTTTGTGATAGTTTGCTTACGGTAGTAAGGCACAAAGACGTCCAGCTACTAGCCGTTGGAAGCTAACGGTAACTAGCCTGCTGCTAACAACACAGCCGGTGAGGACGAGCACATCCTTGCGCAGCCATACTCGGGTTAATCTCTGCTGACTTGCTTCGTGTGGTATGGTTGCTATTTTGTGGTAGTTATCTACTTGTAACCCAAGTCAAGTGGTTGAATTAGGAGCCAACACTCATGACTGGGATACAAGAAGTGCCGTTTACACATAGCTGGGTCGTTGGCATGTTTTTTTAGCTAGCCGCGGCAGAAGCTTCGTCTCATACAGGGATGTGGCGGTAGCAAAACAAGCTAGTCCCGTCTCTGTGAAGAAGTGAGTGCAAGAAGTGAGGAAACACTTAAGTCAAGCGGGAGTTTTCCTTTTCTGTTTATGTTAATTCTAAATTTGGGGTGGGTGAGCCGAGGGCCAACCTGACCATCCTTGAACACAGCTGAACTGAAACTGGGAATATCGCTAACAGATCGAAGGGATTATTTTTGTGTCTCTTAAGTGGATCTCGGCCTCCAGTACGGGATCGTCGTGGGATCACAGTGAGTGTTTTGACATTGGGTGAGCCCACTCTCCACTAAATACTCAATCTCCCGCCGACCTTCACCCTCCGATGCGGAGATTTCAGTAGCACCGGCAACCAAATCCCCCACGGCGGCCGGACATGCTGAAGTGTATCCCCTTGTGGCGGTGCAACCGCCACGTCGAGTCGGTGGACAAACGACATTGCAACTTGCAGACGGTCCCCGATGAGGTGTTCCGCTACAGTCGCAGCCTGGAAGAGCTTCTCCTCGACGCCAACCAGCTCAAAGAGCTACCAAAGGTATACAAGGTTTTCACACTGATAAAGTCTCATCTCTGTCAATCAGCAATGTGTGTTATTCCCCTTATTAAGGTGGGTCTGTATGGGTCCTATGTGCATAGTTTCCTGCTTTGCACCATGTTGAATTACCCCTGCAGCATTACACACTTTTGCATGTACTTGGTGTTGAATCTATGTATTTGAAAAGCAAAGGTTACGCCGGGTGAAATAGCTTGCACGATATCACCTGCTCAGGTACTTCCTTCTCAGGAAGGGGACCTCCTCCCTTGCTTCATTGGTAAACGGTTGGGCCCTTCTGCCTGCATTGCTGTCGCTGCACGATATAAAGAAAGCAGATTGTGTTTTGCTTTGCACAAATACGTAAGTGGATAAGAGTATATGAGCACTGTCTAACAATGACACGATCCCCTCAAAAACTTGTGTCAGGATGTCAAGATAGGGGATGCAGTTATTTTTACGTTGCATTGCATTTAAAAAAAACAACAAAAAACACACTGTTAATGTGTGTGAAGATAAATGGACCATTTTGGTGGGATGTTTTAGTCAGTCCAGGAGTGCCAATGCTTCTCTGGCTGTGGGGTGGAAAAGCTGCATGCTCAGAGACTTACACTGGCCAAAACAGCTGGCACACAACATGTTGCCTGTAGTAATGGCATCACTGGCCAGTTGAATTGGATGCAGTGTGGGAAGGCATGCGTGGAATGAACTGCAACACAGCCCCCACCCACACACCCACTATTTGAAATATGACAAAAGTTCCTTTTGCACAGCCAAAGAGTTTATTTTAAGGGAACAATTTTTTGTTGGTTTATTTTCCTGACAGCTCTGCAGGGCTGTGGAACAAAGTACTAGCTTGGTTGACTTTCTCCCTGTTTTATTCAGTTCAAGGCATTGTTCATTTTTAGGACAAGGCACTGGCTGTGATTGTGATGGAGAAGGGAGTTTGTTTGAATAAACTGGTCAGTTGTAGACATGTATGTCAGCATGTTTCATGGCTTTTGCTTAGTGGTGAAAGGGGAAACTGGCACGTTCAATAATGAAGACTTTTAACAAGCAAAGGTCAACAGAGGTTATGTTGACAGGTTGCCTGTTACCTATTGAGAATCATAAACAATATAACATATTATTCTCGTAGTGAAAGTTTTTGTGTTTGTGAACAATCCCTTTGTCTGACATGTGTTACATTTTTTTAAGAGTTTAGATTTGCCTTCTCAGAGTTAGTTTGCTGAATCATGACCTTGTGCATAACTACTCTGGGGACACAATTTTGGCTCTTGCCTTTCCTGTTTTGGCACAGATGGACATAAAGCTATTCATGAAGATACACATATAGTAGCCGCTGAATATTTAAGTCATGTTCAGTGTACTGGGCAAAAAAACTTTAGACATACTCTCCCTGATGAATGTGGCTAACCTGTGTTTCTTCGACTTAATAGTACCTGTCAGAGTTCCACAGTTTACCTGATGCACAGCTTCTGAAATACTGAGTGACATACGCCAAAAAATTCCTGCGCAGACAGCTAACCGACAGTCTCTCTGTGTGGTACTTGCTTCAACCAGTAGACATAAATGCGTGGTGACAGAATGTCTCGTGTGGTCATGGTGAATGCGTACTAGCGTGCAGACACAAAGCATATGGGCGCTTTCTAGTCCTTAGAGTCAGCAGGGCTTCACTGAGGGAGCAGTGTGAGAGGTCAGGCCTATACAGCGTTGGAAAACAAGGCCACTGACTATATGATGAACAGCATTACCATAATGAGCTGTGAGTAGTGAGTGAGTAAGGGTCTGAATGCTTTTATAAATGTGTGTGCCCCTTCTTCCCTGTCACAGTGTGTTCAAATCAGAGATGAGTCTGGACTTATTTGTCAGTCTATTTTTAGATGTCAGTCTAACATCTCAAGTCCTTTTTCCTAATCAGTTTGTCCCATTTGTCTGTGAAGGAGTCCAGTATGGACAAATTGTGGCCTGCTATGTGGCTGCACCAGCTTGTACAACATATGCCATAGACTGAGAATAATCAGCTCAGAGGTGACACCTTCACAAACTCACTTCTATTAGAGGGGCGCTGTTAACTGTCCAGGGACACAAGTCACAAGTTGACAGGCCAGTCAAGCAGGGCTAGTTTAAGTCACGTGAATTAATGTGTACAGGAAGGTTTTGCACAATGACATAATTCATAAAGCATTTAAGGTGTATAAATAATGGCACTGGTGATGCATTTTAAATTGATAATAAACAATAAAGCAATTAAGTAGTTGGTTTTAGTTCAGTGCTGCTTGGGGCTGATAGGTCTAAATTGTACTCATAAGGGTTTAACCGAGTGAACAGATGGAGATTTAGTTGTCCTTACAGTTTCTTAAGTTTGCTGTGACTCAGCCCCCCACCGCACAGCCCACCGATCTTAGATTATGCTCTCTGCAGTAATGATGTCTCATTTGCCACATTAACAACATTTTAGATTGTAAAAAAGACATTTAAAAATGTTTGTTTTCTTCTGATTTAAGGGCAAGATCCAGTCAATGCAGCGATTACATTACATGAAATAGTAGAATTAAGTATGACTTATCTGTATGGAATGAGTTTAGAGAAACCTCTTAAGTAGGCAGCTGGTCAGGAATTCCCCTCATGCCCATACATCTTTAGCCCTTAATACTGCCTTGCAGCTCTGTTTTCTCATTGCATAAAATCTAATCTCAGATAGTCTGCAATGGGTTCTTTGTTTTGCTATTGCGACATTTACTTTCTGATCTGTGAATCAACAGCAAAAATAAAGAAAGCTTTAATTACTTCTATTTTTCAATTTATATGAGTTGGCAGACCTCTATTGTTTTTTTCTGTCAGTTATTGAAGAATTCCTTGTGATACTTTGGTTATAAATACATGTCCCACAATACATATTTTCCTTTACCCCCCTATAGAGATTTTAGTGATATAAATTTCTCTCTTTGACAAACTAGCCCTGCCTCAAAGATCATGTAGAGGAAGAGGGATCTTTTAGCCATTTTCAAGTCCCATGACAGGTTACAAAGAAGTCTATTCACAAGACCCCCCCTCCTTTTCCTCCTCATATCCAGTGTCATGCCTCTTTGTGTTTCTTGTGTGCACTGCATTGCCTCTGACCAGGCCTTCAATAAATCGGCGAACATATCATGACCCAAATGATTACTTTTAAGATTTATTGTGGGTCAGTTATACATGCGGAAAAGCACAAGGAGCTTCCTTTTTCGACAAATGAGGTGGGCTGCAGGTGCACAAGCACCCATGTATACATATATATTTACTTGTTTTTCTCTTGGCTTTTCCATTGTTGAAATAGGGAACAAATCCTTCATGGGTGTGTCCCCATCAGAATTTGTAAAACAGGTTTTATGCATGTTGCTCCAAGTATTATTACCAAATAGGACCTTGCAGGTAAACCTGATATTTAACAGTACTGATTTCCTGTCTCAACACCTCAGCCAGAAACCTCAAAACTGTTGCGTCAAAAAAATGGTTCTGTGCAGAAATCTAAATCTGCTATTGGCAACTAATTATTGAAATGACTAATTGTTACTTCCCCATCCTTGAATTTAAACTATTAATTGGGAGTCAGGTTTTACCAATGAGGGGAAAAGGAGATGTGTAGATATTTTGTTTTGATAAAGAGGAAGTAAATGTGCATGATAAATAGGAAGGATGACTATGCAATCTTTCTAATCCTCAGCTGTCACCAGTGCCCTCTCCATGTGTGTGCTAACAGATTTTTGGCTAAAGGGCAGATTAGGGCTTCACCAGGCCGTGAAAATGCCCCTCAGCACCTCAGTTGCCCCCCCCCCCCCCTTTCATACACACCAGTGCGTCTCAGTATATGCTTCCTCTGGGATCAGCTTTTCTGCCATTTGGGTCTCTTTTCGAGCAAATAAATGCCCTGATAAAAATCTGAGTGCTTTTCTCTAGAGTCCCCTGTGTATGTTCAGCCTTGGGTCAAGAGAAACCCAAATTAAGGCCCTTCACTCAGCTCTTACTGAATGTGAGTTGGTTTACCATTGTTTACCCAAGCTTGAATAGTCAAAAACATTGTTTTATGGGTTTTTGTTATATAAGTCTTTATTGTTATCTCTAGAAATAAAAATGGCTCAGTCTAATTAAGAATGAATATTTCTCCACCCATCTGCTATATAAAACCGAATAAAGGTGTGAGAGAAATGCAGCCCAGCTGGGCTTTGAAGACAAAAGTTTGGTTCTTACTGATGGAAGTTTGGGCTAGAAATCTGGGACATCTACTTTTCACACTGTGTCCTCCCTGAGTTTCCAGTTAACTCCACAGGAGAGCCCTGGTTTGTCTTTCCCCCAGTGACTGTCTGAACTAGGCTAGGACCAAAGATAAATTACACCTGCCACTGGCCTCTTTGCGGTAAAACCACATCGTTCCTCTCGCCCAACTCTTTCTCACTCTTCTGCTCTCTTCTTTCCAACTTTGGTAAGTATGTTGAAGCTAGAGTTATCCTTTGTCAAAATGTAAATACATCCTAAGTATTATTTGACATGTGACTGTTTTGTTTTCATGTCTTAGGATAGACTGTAAGATTTCCTCAGTTTGTGGCTATAATTGACATTACCCCCACCCTTGTTGTAGAAGACTGCATCCGTGAGAAAAACAGAAGTAGATTTTTTTTTGTTTTACTTTTGCAATCAAACCTCCCCCTTTACATGATCAGGCTGGGCCTGAAAAGTGATCCAGAACTGGTGAGCCCATGAAGAAACAGCTATGTGAGAGATCTGAGTTTCTTTTTGATGCGAGAGCACATTCAGCAGGTTTCTTTGTCTGAGCTGATGACCAGCTGGTCTCACATCCTGCCTGCCCCCCTCCCCCCAATCTGTTGGGACAGAGGGGTAATGGGAGGTGTGTGCGTGCGTGTGAGAAAGAGTATGTAGCAGTAGTGGGGGGTGTATTTCATTCCGGAGATGGATTAACAGGAGAAGGGGGAGCCCTGGCACCTCCAATGGAGGAAGTGATCAGGGAGCTGAGCTGAGCTGTACTGATCCCTGGTCCTCTGGTGTTCATGGATGGATGGATGGATAGCCCCAACACCAAATGCCCCAGAGGCTGGGCTAACATACAGTGTCAGGTGGGAAAGAAGCAGCAAGAGAAGTGGTCAGAGAGCAAAGTGCCAGTCCCCTAGAGACTTACATGGTGTAGATGGATCTCCTGCCTTGTTCTGTCTGGCAGGCACATCATCCCTTATCCCCTCCCTTTCACTTTGAAAAATCATGTGTTCTTCATGGGAAAATGTCAGCAATGTTAACTGGATAATATCAATCCTCTCTGTATAGGGGCAGCCACTGCTTACATCCTTTCATGTGAACTTGCACTATAGTAGTATTGCAATTTCAGGGAATTGATATCAAAAGTAAAAAGTTAAATACTTTTAATCCAAATGCACAAGTTTCATATCACTGGGAATTAAATACAATTTGGGAATTTGGACAAAGCTCATTTAATGGAGTTCTCCCAGCTGCTGCCCGCCACCACCTTCTCTTTGATAAATAACAGCTGGGTTCAGCAGTCTGTTTCTTCTGTTTGGCTGGATTGACCAGCAGCACAGTGATACTAACTTCACCATGACACTTCTGAGACCAAAGCCCCTGCAGATGTTAAATCAACTACAACACCACACACCAGGTTTGTGAGGCACATTACATAGTGGGTGACTAGCACCCACAATAAGGACATCATGATTTAAGCTGCATTTTTTTATCCATATTATTTTTAACTATTCTATTATTTCAGATTTCAAATGACTCAAATACACAAACATATCCAGTTTTAATTCGTGTTGTCTTACTTTTAAACAAGTCAACTT
>JAOWBC010000812.1:5117915-5130049 GCA_028566105.1 Hypoplectrus providencianus | reverse complement strand
TCAGATTTCAAATGACTCAAATACACAAACATATCCAGTTTTAATTCGTGTTGTCTTACTTTTAAACAAGTCAACTTGTCCTAGTTTATATGTCAGGAAATTCATTTGAACCTACTTTCAGTAGGGAAACCATGCTCTACAGCCTACCCCTGGTATTATAACATTGTTGATTTAACCCAGTGTGGTTCTGTTGACTTTCAGTCCTATAGCATTTCATCTTCCAATATCACATGCCATGTGTCCATTGATTCCCTGCTTTTCTTTCAGCAGAGTGATTTAGACCTAATGCTGCTCTGTACACTCACGCTGCTGTTACTCACCACTCTCCCATGCACTCTGGCCTTGGTCGCCAGCCTCAAAGGTAAACAAGGAGGCAAAGCCCCGGTGAATAATTGATGGCTGTGGTGGTTTTGGCAGCTGTTTGCGATAGTGAAGAGTCAGTAGCTGTGCTGCATGCCCTGCTGGAGATGTGTGATAGGACGGCAGCTCTGTTGGCAACAGGCACTAAGTACACACAGACAAGATGTGCAAGGTGACGCCATTTTCTCTCTCATTTTGTCCCACTGTATTTATGTGTTAGGCTCATCCTCTCAGCACCCAGTGTTTGAAAACCTCAGAGGTTTAGGAGAGGCCTGCCTGTATCCAGGAGCAGGGAGTGGCACACCTAAATCATTATTATGAACACACTTAAACTTAAATGTGAAGCCACAACTTTATTATGTATTAGAAAGAATAGTGGCTAGTGGCCTCTTATCTCATTACCTTAATTCTTAAGCGGCAACTTTCATTTCCAGAGTTGAGTAAAAAAAAAACTTTTCAGTGCTTTCAACAAAAAACTTTCAAAATGAGTATTTGAGCATAAAGATTTTAACTTTGAATTTAAATACCAAAGAGAAGTCCTATACTTTTCTGTTCTTAGAAGTACACTGTGCTGTACAAAGGTTTTGTCCTGAAAAAAGTTCAGGAAAAAACAGTAGATTTGTTTGCTGTCAATAAGGCTTGGTAAACATAGACAAACTTATCCAGTTGTAATCTCCTGGTATTGGTTGGTTATTTCCTCTCCTTTTAACAGTCTATGTGCGGTTATCTTGTACCAGATGTTTATTCTGGTTCAGTAAACTGTGTACACCGTTGCATTCATACATTTTCAATAGGCCTCTAGAAGGTGCTGCTGAAGATGGTCACATGTTTTTTTTCTCTTAGGGATAGGGGTTTAAATTCAGCAGTGACATTTCTTTTGGATATGCTGCTGTTTCTGAACCTTTTGATCATACAGGATATCAGGAACTGCACTCTCAGTCACACAAATGGTCCTTTTGAGACTTATCTATGAGGGTGCTGATGTCCCTGTGGGGGAAAAGGTCACCCAGAGTGGCATTAAAACCAACCACAAGCTAACACTGCCCTTTATCTGCTGGCCACACACAGTCATTGAAGGCCTCTATCTTTCACTCTGAAACCTGATAGAGCTTACATCCTCAGCCTCTGTGTACCATCAGTAACAGTCGCTTTGGATGGGTCACCCTTTCACACCTTCAGTTCTGTTATCTCTATCCAAGATACTTGCCAGATTTTGAGGAGGAAGTGGAGTTTAACACCATACAAATAATGTTTTAATTTAGTGGGAATTGGAATTTCACTTACTGGCAACCACTTTGTCTCTACAATAGGTACCACAACAGAGCTGCTCTGCTTCTACATGTGTTTTGAAACACATGTAGAAGTTCAGAACGACTGCACCTAGGCAGAGCTGCCTGAGCATGAATGCAAAGCCCTAGTTTGTATACCTTCCACTGTGGGGCATCTTGGGCATTCAGTCAGCGTCTAGCCCCGAGCCAGTCTGACTTGTTGACACTCATGTTTTTCTTGTTGATCTTTTTTGTTGGGAGCGTCACCATGAGCAGGAAGTGGGAATAATCAAGCGAGTCGTGGAATGCCCTGTTTTTGTGAGACCATCTCTACCCTGGATGTTGTTTTGTAGAGGGTACTTACAGTCCAGGCATAAAAAATGGAGGTTTGTCAAAAATCGGCTGAGGTTTTATTGTTGTTTCCCCTAGAGCCCCCCTCCTACTTCTGCAGTGTTTCTTTTTTGTTCCCTGCCTTTCCCTCTCTTCCATTAGAACACTCAGAAGCTAACAGTGTCTCTGACTGATAGTTTATGATAACTACTGTAGAGCACCTTGTCTCCTTGCAATCTTACAAGATGCGACACTGACCCTTGAAGGAATGTTAAGCACAAGGGCTCAAGAGTCATGATAAAGGAGGACAGGAACACACTTGTGGCTGCAGTAGTGTTTACAACTACTACAATGGCAATGTCTATACCACTTGAAAACTCTTAACCTTTTCTCACTATCTCACTGCTTGTCCTCTACTCGGCTCCAGAGTGCAAACATTTGGTTCCATTTGGGGGATATTATCTCCCATCCCAGCTAATTTTGATTGATGATTGTTTCGAAACTACTATGTGGTGCATTGCTGAATAGCAGAAATGTTTTGTCTTGCACTGAGAACTGCTGTCTCTCTGCTTTCAATCACCATGACTTTGTTTTGAATTGCATCAAATTAATAGTAAATCAGCCTACACAATCCAAAGCATAAATTCTGCCTGAAATGTCAAAGTTGAAAGAAAAGTTTTATTTTTGTGCTTTAAACAAGCACTGACAAAAATATCAGGCAGATTTTTATATATCCAGACCATGAAACAATCAGAGAAAATGTAGAAGGATCAGCAATATTGAGAGCCTTTTTGTGGTTGTGTTGAAAGCTTCTGTGAGACAGCTGGGCGCTGTAAGTGCAGCAGACCATACCTCCTCATGCGCACATACATTTCTAAATCAAATTTGGATTTCAATGCCAGGATGTAGAGTATTTTCCTGCTGACAGATAAAATACAAATGGGTGTACTATGCAATAACAGGGGCATATTGCAGAGCTCAGGGTTTTGAGTTTCTCTTTTGCACTAAAGTTATCTTTGAGTGAAAAATCATTAACATCTTATCTAAATTGCTGTGTTGTCTCCTTCTACTTGTTATTGATCAAACTGTTGATTCTGCCTACCATCAACCAGAATCTGTCTATGTTATAGAAACATGTTTTCTTTGTCTTTATGTGCCAGGAGCAGCCATGTTATATTTGTTTATGATGTCTTCCTGCTGCATGTGCTGGATTCTTCTGAAGGTGTGTCCTCAACTGTAATGCCTCCATTGATTACCAGTATTTTACAGTACACCAATAAATCCACAAATACCAATTTGATTTCTTGGATTCTGTTTTACCTATGCCCCCGTATTAAACAATTAATGTGATTTCAAAAATAATGTTCATGTTAAATATGTGCATTTTAAATGTAGTGTGAAAATGTTTTAATTTTCAATGTCAGTTCCACACGTCTTATCTTACACTTAAGCAATTTTGACAGACCCTTGTGCATATTTTCTGTAGAGACTACAGTTGGTACAGTTTTAAAGCTACTGGTTAACCAAATTGTAGTGAGGGAAGAGCTCACATGGCCATTTTCTAGGGGGTCACTTGACTGCTGACCTCCATATATAGGGATGAAAAAGACAGGCAAACACAGGGCCTTTTGGCTAAAACATCACAGTTTTTTCTCACGCAATATTAATGTGTTCTTTTCGCATTTTAATATGTCTGCATGTTAAACAGTCTTGGAATTGCATTAACTGGTATAGTCTGATATGTTGAGACTCTTTACGACTTGAATTCATGTATGTTTGTCCTTAAACTATTTCATTGTAGTTAGAGCATTTATTTAAACTTGACCTCAACATTTAAAATTACCTGCTGTGAATTCCCAGATAGGCACAGCTTCATGAAACGCTATAACCACAAACTAGCGACCCAGAGCATCTGGAATGTATGGTTTTCCTAGGAAATAAGAGGCTTTCTCATTGATTTCCAAAACATAAGTGCTCCCAATATTGCATAAAATAATTGAGCCAAATTCCGATAGCCCTGTCAGAACTGACAGATAGCACCCCATCCCCCTACAGGACCACCTGTGTGGAATAAGGCTTTAGTTCTGATTTGGAGCATCTTTTCTTACACGTGAGGGCTTTTGAATATAACAGTGATAAACTGTCATGGTCATGGTTGGTTAATTGGTTATTGAGCAAACACAATATAATGCAGGTTGAATGTGTGTTGTGCCACACGTCCAGTTTCAGGCTCCTAATAGAGGTGCTGATGGATCAATGTTTGTGTGTATGAATGAGAGAAGAGTGAATAGAGAAGAGTGGTCAATAGAAAGCACAGCAGGGTACTTTGGAGACAACAAAGCAGCATGCACGCATGTCTGTGTCATGTTCATGTCAGTGATGAATAACAAACAGAGCAGTTAAAGGTCTGTAGAATAAGAGATGGCAGCATGTGCATGTGTGTGCACATCAGTGGATCTGTTAGTAGCCCCCCCGAGCTCCTGTTTTCAACTCCAGCGCAGCTAGAATGCTCCGCTTTTGCTTTACACCATTTTTTCTTATTTTCCGCATAAACATGTTTTGGTCTCAGCGCTTAACCCATTATTTTGCTTTTTCTCGTGTTGATGTCTGTGCTTTGAAGTCAGTTGACACAGTGACACCAGTTCAGCTGAATCTGTTGAGTGATTCAGCAAGTGTTAATAGTTGGGGCATTGTTTATTGTAAAAGGTCAGTTATTTTAACTAGAAAAATTGCAGAAATTCACAATACAACCCTTTGTGTTCATTCTCCTTCCCTTATATTCCCACCAGGCAGCTTTCTATTAATATTTCTTCCATCACTGTTGTGTAAGAGTTCAGTTGAAACATCACAAAACCATATTTAGACTCCTAGAGCCTGAAGAAAGTGTTTTAACTTTACAGATAAATCTTTTTTTACTCCAGTTTTGATAAACTTAATGTGATAAGTGGCATTTTAAGCTACTTTGCCCTTGTACTTTCTCTCAGTAATATTTTTGCTCAAGTATAAAACATTTGGAATAAGTGCACGGCTTAGTGTTCAGTATGTAATTAGCACAGCAGAGTTGTGTTTGCGCTACAGCACGTGACATCCGAGGAAATGCAGGCATGCCTGGAATCTCCAGGAGTTTGCCCTGCCCTCTGGAAGCTGCACTCACATACACTTGAACTTACTCATTTCACATTCTTGTTGGTGAAGCCCACACACAGGCAAACACTGAAGCATGCATGATACACACATCTCATTTCAGTTGAATTCTCAAGCCAATCAAGCTTAATTTCAGTCTTCTCCCGTTAAATATGAGTCTCAGCTCATTCCAAAAGTGTTTTAATTAAGCTATCCCATGAACTTCTGGGACTTAAAGCTCAATGGGAATACTAAGAATGAGCTCAGCTGAAAGAATGTAGAGGGGACCTCAAGAGCACTTTATAGTGAACTTCCTGTCAATTTATATTCATATAATATCAGGTCTGAGTTTGGTAATTTAAGCTTGTTTAGCAGAAGCATGCAGCGGCTTAATTGTTTTCAGCCATAAATGTTAGTTTATAGCAGTTACATCAGTATCAGCATATATTTTGGTTGAAAATGGAGATTCTATTACATAAGATACCTTTTTTCTCCAACTGTAAAATATCCAGTTCTGTCTAATCAGTATGTGAAGGAGAAAACACAAACATATTCTTTGTTTTTTTAACTTTGTGTCTGTTTGGGTCCAAAAAACAATTGGTTTCTGGACATACAGTACAGATATTTTGATGTAACAGGCATGTATATGCAAGGCGTTTCACTGTGTTATGCAAAAGTTTCGCCCTCTAGTTAAAAAATTGTTCAACTTGAGTGGGCACGTTTCTGCCTCACTTCACTTTTACTTTGATTTATTTTCACTTTGTGGTTCTGTGAACCACTGGTTAATGTATATTAGGTATTTTGGCTGGATGATCACTCTTGAAGTTCTTGCTGTAGCAATTTACCTAGCCACTGCAGGCTGGGCTTGTTTGGTTGCAAGACGCTGCAGGTGAAGTATGTATTGGTTGGTCAGTGAACAGTGATTGTGTGTGACATTTGCTTCAGCTCAGCACTGTAACAGCTCTTAAGAGTACAGGAACATGTCAGCTAAGGTCAAGGACATCTACACATTGAGTGTACATGTATGTGTTGTTGGACTTTGTTACTTGATGCTGTTGTTAGCCAATGAACATGTCATGCTGGCAAAGGTATAAATTGTGCTATCTGTGCTGTTTAGTACAGTGTAATTCTTTTATGTGCATAATCAGGTTCCCCTGTAGAGTATTTTTAGATCTGCTATCACAAACTAGGTTTATGACGTCATTCATGTAGAAGAGCAGAAAGCCATTGGGGATCAACATGTGCACGCCTGTGGGTTTAGGGCTAGTGTTTTGCTTGTTCCTGGCGTTGATCCTCTTTGGAGTCATGTAGGAGGGGTGTGCTGACAACTCTGTAATTATACTGTCTCTGTGACACATTAATGGGGTTTGGCATGTAATCCTAAGTAACGGCATCCTTGTCCTCTGTCGATTATTGTAGATAAGCGCATGTGCTAAAGTGCACTTCTGGACCAGTGTTTATAATGAAAATAACACATGATAACAGACATGAAGCCAGATTGCGTTTCTGTTATGGTTTTTCTATTTGTGATCTGACAGTGCAGATGTGTAGATACTGTATTTTGTCTTCAAGCAGATAAAGTGCCTGAATACATGGAGGCTCAGTTTTCATTTCCTTGTCAGTCTAGCATCACCAGGGAGGTTTCTTCTTCCTTATTTCCCTGGCTTCTTCATTGAACAAATGCTAGTCTCCAAGGTGATGGATCTCCCAGAGTCAGTCAGAGGTTTGCCAGAGGCAGGGATGCGTTTCACTGATGTTGTCAGGGAGAGGCACCAGATGGACTGGGGCTTCCCTGCCACTTCAGGTCTACTGTACTTCCATATCCACACAGAGGCCCTGGCAGTTGCTGCTCTAAATCTGCTTCACCATAACCTTGACCGCTGCTTTAGGCAAAAATTTTATACAGAGGCAAATAGAAAGCGCAAATCCACTCGTCTTTAAACCACACATTGTCTTTGAGTTATAGTTGCAAGGCAAAGATACTACATAGAAACACCTAAAGTAGAACAGTTTTTTTCCCGCAGGGGCTGGGATGCTAGATCAGTGAACTACATAGAGGTGACTTTGTGCTGCTCTTTTGGACCACTTCATAATTTTATGATCTGCACTTACAACACTGCACATTTTAAAGCACAGAAGCCATTTGGCCACATAGAAGAAGAACATTTCCCACTTGCTTGAACCTATGTTGTTCAGATTTGTTGTATTCAAGCAAAAGTGACAGATGTTTGTTGGCTCATGCCTATGCAGTACTAGTCTGGCTGTTAATGCCACCTGATTGGGTTACTTTCATTTCAGCCCCATGACTGACTTTAAAGAAATGACGAACATTAGATTCAGATTTGTGTGAAAACTATCTACCCAAAGTCTCACAATTTAAAAGAAGACACACCTGGCAAGCTGCTAATTTATCTGAAAAGCTACTTAAATACTTACAATGTATGGGGCTATTCTACAGCTGTAGCTGTACATTTACATGTCAGTTTCAAACATTCCTGAGAGAATAATGTAAAGACAGAGACCTGTTTCAAGCCTGCTGCAAGAGGGAAAATGCAGAGACTGTTACTGGAAAACGATAGATACTGAGCCACATGATCCCGTGAGTGTGGCCACAACCTGGATACATACAATGCATCAATTGTACAGAGGCTGCTCGTGCACTCACAACACACACACAAGCATCTTCAATCAGTCTTTTAAGGTGTTGTATTCAACAATGTCCGTATAGTAAAAGATGTTAAGCGTATCTTCTGCAGAGCCTTTTCAGTGCCTTTCTTTCTGTCTACACTGAATCAAGCTGCAGTTGAGCCAAAGTGCTTGTCTTGCTGTTGCTAATGTGTTTGATCAAGTGATGTGTTGATAGTATATTAACTAGCCAGCAAATTATACAATTCCTGGGCCATGCAGTGCCAGAGGCCCCGGTTGCCATGTTGGTCCCCCGGCAGTGCAGCCTCACTGTGGGACAAACGAAAGAGCTGGCAGGCAGGCAGGCAGCACATACCGGATCCAGTCCATCCAGGAAAGAGCCAAACGTCCTCTGTGGACTATAAACAATAGGCTTCTGGTTTTGTGTCATGTTTGTGGGAACACAGAGAATGGGAGAGCATGTGATGAAGTCTGGGAGAGGGGGAGGAGGTGAAGGGCCTCATCTACAGTTTCTGATCTCCCTGTATGCTCATTCATTCCTACTGTGTGAGAGCTGGAGCATCCCAGGCCATTAGTTCAACTTAACAGCAAAGTCTGAATTAGAGCAGTGTGTGCTTTCTTGTCTATTAATTCATTTGCAAATAAGGGCGTTGAACAAAACTTGGATCAATCCCTTTGTGTTCAATTTATGGTCATGACTTTCCAGACACCTGCAGTCATCATTTACTTTTTCCAGGCCATTTTCTTTAGCCGGCTTTGCCTCTACTACCTCTATCCATGGTGTTTGTTGTTTTGTGTTGTTATAATGTGTTCTGCTTTCCATATCGTCAAAGTCGGATGTTGTCAGTAACAATGTATTGATTTAGCTTAAGTGTTCTGATTGTTTTAGTCTTGCTGGAAGATTGGCTTTATGTAACCTGAAACTGGAGCAAACTGCAGGCAGGTGTTAGAGCTCAGAAAAGATCAAGTTCAGGGTTTTCTGTCCTGGCTGCTGCTTTGAATTTAGTTTGGATTGCAAATCTGTGTTGGGAGGCAGTGCTTATTCCCTTTCTCTCCTTTTCTGTATGTTGGTGTTCATCAACCCGTGGGCTTGGAGTCACAGGACTGATCCAAGCTTTTCCCATCACCATGCTGTTTTTAGTAACTAAAGCAGTTATTAGCCCACCAATACAGTAACAGTGGAAGGATGCCTTGCCTATTTTTAAAATGCTCTCTTAAAATTGCTTTACTACACCAAGCAATCATAATGGGTGGCAAATGTAACAGAAAACTGTCTACAAAAAAGGAAATCTTATGCTTGCACATGTGCCGCAGTGGTAATCTTAAGCATTGTATAGTGGGTGGAAGAGCCTTTGAGCCACACAATGCCATGTCCACCTGTCTTCTCTTCTTCAGCCCTCTGGAAAACATATCAGACACAAGTGTGATATAGACTGACTATTTAAGTTACAATGTGCATTGACTTTATATATACAGCTGTCAAAGGGGAATCTATCCACAAAGTATTCTAGGCTGCACATTTGGATCCATTGAAACATTTTGGTGTTGTGTCAACTCAACAAAACTCAATAGTATTCCCAGGAGGCAAAGGCCTAGTTATCCCTGTGGTTGTTTATTAACCATGTTGACTTTATTAGAATTTTGGGGATTTTCTGTTGCTGCATTATCATTTTTCAGTAAGTTTGACCCATATAAACATAGTGCTGCCTGCTCTTAATAAATTAATCGGTTGGTTGTTTAAGTCTTGGTCAAGTAAGATTTCTTAACTCAATTGGCCTCATTTTGTCTACACTGACAAGGGAATAACTACTCCTTGAATATGTTTTTTTTGTCAAGTTATATCTTTTAATTCTACCTCTAATGGCTTTCTTGTCTTAGCTGGATTTGGACGACTGAAGCTCAGAACTGCTAATGTTAAGTGTTGGGCTCAGACATCTCTTGGCTGTACTTTTGGCTGTGTTTGCTCTCCACACAGATCAAAGACAACAGGGCAGGTGTAAGTTGAAGGTAGTTAGCTAGGCTGTCAGTCATACCACGCCCTTCTCTCTGTGTGGCCTGTTGAGAGACTGGAGCTGGATAAGAGAAGTCGTGGCTGAAAGTGCCACTTAGATGTTACACAAACACTTGGCACACACATGCACAGTGCTTTACAACAGCACACAAACTCATGGCCATGCTAAGACATATGCACCCACATTTCTACTTAACTGCCACATTTTGTGCGGGCGTGCTTGATTTAGGTTCATCAGATACATAGTTACACTTCGGTAGTGTAGTCCTGGTGTATTTATGCATTGTGTTGTTCTTGCTTTTATCTATCTAATATACACCTGAGCTGCAAAAGGAGAGTGTGTGTGGGAGACAGTGGGTGAGGGCAGAGGAAGTGGGATGTTGGTTTATAGTATGGGTCGGTGGATGGTTGCATTGTTAGCCTGATGTGTTTGGGTTTTATGATGAGGCAAATGGGAGTATTGTATTTAGCACTCTATACCAGCCACAGTGAGCTAGACTAAACCACATTATGACAGTGTTGATTTGTTGCATGTGTTTGTTTGGATAAAAAAATGACATTATTCATCTGTCAGAGAAAACAGTGGTGAGTCTATAGTCTGTTGAAATAATTTCCTGGTCAGTGGCTGAAGTCTCTGTCCCCATTACTTGTGCAGAGTATCCAAAGCGCTGTGGGAATCCATTGTTTACCCTCTATTCTTCATTAATAATCCACCGTCACTCCCTTTCTCTTGGCTCTCTCCTCTCTACTTCGCACACAATCTTCCTTTTCTTCCCTGCAGTGCTCTCCTCTCTTGCTTTCTCTATCCTTCTTAGTTATTCCTGCCTTTTGTTATCCTTAGCAACATTCCTCTTTCAAGTCTTCATCCTTCAATTCCTAGCCCTCTGTCCCTTCCCTGTAGTGCCCTTTCGGACAATGGTGGAATCCCCTGGCTAGGGTGCAGAGAGGGGGGCAGCCGGAGTGGGCCTGTGACTGACAGCCCTGTGTGGGGCTGGCTGCTTGGCCTTTGTCCCTCTGCCAAGGAAAATGGAGGGAACCCAGAGAGGTGGAGGAATGGGAAAGAGGAGGGGAAGAGGACCAGTTAGGGTGTCATTCATGTGTAGAAGTTTTGGTGGTCTAGTGGGCAGCCCTTGTTGCTGTGTGTAGTCTTGCTGGTGCTTGCACTTTTACTTCACATGACTGCACTGAAAATATTAAGTTTAGTAGGAAGAGGACTGATTCTTTATGTAGACCTAACTTGTGTCTGTGCTCACTTGTGTGCAGAGTTTATACCACAACAAAGATTGCAGCTATCTATAGAAACGAGTGTGCAGTAATGAGGCTTGCCATACGAGTGACCGACCAAGTTACTCAGTCAACCAAATCTGCTCTGCTTTTTATTTCCCTGGACACTGAAAGAGTCCAGGCAAGCACAAAAGCATGTGCTATCCCCTCCCCTCTCTTTGAGCCCCTCACCCCAGTAGTGTGCATGTAGTGTGTGTGTAGTTTTGTGCATTGTGAGGAAATTGACATTGGGAAGAGTGGGGACATGCAGACTCGGCCGATGGGGCAGATTTGGCACAAGATTAAGAGGCTCGGGAATGTGTGAATAGGACTTCCACTTTCAGAGGAAAGGAAGTGTGTTAGACTAAAACCAAACTGAAAAATGAGGCCAATTGGAAGAATAGCCGTGAGATGTTTAGTGATGTTACAAAGTTCCACTTTCTAGAAAATCTAGATCCTTTGAATACCTCTGTAGATGAGCTTGGATCTGATCAAGTTGGTTCAGCCCTTTAAGTTTTCAGTTAACTGTACACCTTTATCTCTGCAGAAAATATAGCACAATCTCTTAAAATGGCAAATGTGGCCTTAGGTTAACGCTGAGGTTTCTTTATGGTCTCCTGCATACTCAATGTGCTCTGTATAAGAAAGCTGATTTTAGTGAGTGTGTGTGTCTGCTGGGCAGAAGGAGCCTGCTCTGTTTGTAGTCTGATGGCATGGTTGGAGGGAAACGGTAAGGTAAATGGAGTCACCTGACTGGAACACTGCAGCCTCTGTGAACACCAGGCTTTGGCTCACTGCACCTACAGTGGGACATTACTCATACAGAGAACATACAGTTTACTCACATGTGTCACACCTTTCTTTTGGACATCTGTAGTCACATTTTAATTAGTATTTCTGAAGTGATGCGGGGTCCGTAAACATTAACATTCCACCCTGTGGATTTACTGTCTCTTCCAGTGCACATAAACACACTCATAAACACTCTTAAACAAACACCCACCACTGCTAATACACATGAACACACAAACGTGCACATTAACATGCTCTCTTTTCCTCTGACACACACACACACACACACACACACACACACACACACACACACACACACACACACACACACACACACACAC
>JAOWBC010000812.1:5099333-5116148 GCA_028566105.1 Hypoplectrus providencianus | reverse complement strand
TTTCCAAGGCATGGAATATGTATGAATTTAATAGACTCTGAGTTTATGACTGAGTTTCAACATAAACTTGTGTTACCAAAATCACTTATGTTAACCCAAAATATTTTAAATAAAACATTCTTGTAATTTATAGCTAGATAAGCCCTCTGTTGATCCCTTATTCTGGAAGTAAGCAAGTGTTACATAATCATGATTTAAACAATGAAAGTTAATGTGAACAGCTATTAGATAAAGTGTCAGTTGACAATGTTGCTGTGGGCATGTGCTCTGTGAACTTTTTTCTTTAAATACAGAGTAAAAAAATTCATCTAACCCTAAAAGGCTTAGTGAGTCTTGAAATATTGGGTTAAGGTACATGGAAAGTGATTGAATTCCACTAAAAGCTGTACGAAGCTTGTATTTAATGGTGCCGAAACCAAGCTAGTTTTGAGAACTGGATACAGCTTCAGTTGTTCTTCAAAAAACCACGAGCAAGCCTGTCGGTAAGCGGCCACTCAGGAGTGAATGACCATCTTTGTGAGTGTTCATAATTACTTGTTCTCAGGCATAATTGCATTACTGTTTAACTGATCGAGCTCTGGATGGTATCAAGAGAGGCCAGGAATGCATGATACTGCAAGAACTGGTGATTGTCCATTAGCAGCAACATGGCTTCTACTACTATTTAGAGAGAACTGCATCAGTGTAGAAAGTAAAAGTAAAACCTGAAACCTAAAAACACTTCTTTGGCATTTGTGAAGAGTTGACATACATTTTTGAAGTGTGTTCATGTATCTAAGTTTACAACACAACCTTTTCACTGAGAGGCTTTCAGTCTCCCGTGTGTCACCTGCTCTGCCAGCAGCGCTCCCGCCCCTCCTGGAGGCCGCGTCCCATCTGGGCTTGGCCCCGGTCACATGGTTGTCTTCAGCTCCTGTCTCCTGTTCCTGTCATCTGATACCTCTCACCTGCTCAGTGAGCCAACACCCTCTTAGTCTCCCTCTCTGTCTAACATCCTTTCCTGCATTTATCTCCTCCCTGCTCTACCGATTTCCCTCTCCATCAGTTGGGGATGCTAGTATGAACTACCAGAAATTTTGATTATTGGGAAAGTACTGACAAGCCCTGTCTTGCACTTCCAGCAAACCCCAAACGAATTTCGGGAAAAAAACAAACTGCTGCAGTCAATTCACTCCCTGTCCAAACACAATATGCATAACTAGTTAAAATGAAGGAAATATCTGTCATCGAGGAACAGAGTGGAGCTGAACTGCCGCATTCTTCTCTTTGTCAGCATGATTGCAGAGCTGTCTCCCAGCATGTTGTATAAAGTGTGTGTACATGTGTGTCTTCACACTTTTGACAAGCAGCAAGCTGACAGTACACATCAAAGAAGGTTTTGTCATATCTGCTCTTCTACATGTTCATGCAGCAGTTTGGGAACAGGATTGTGACAGTGACAAATTTTAAATCTCAGTGATAAAGCAGGAGGCTGTATATTGTCTGGTAATTTCAATTTAGCATATTAATCTCTGGTAATTCATGCACAAAGGTTGTTTTAATAGAGGGCTTTGATGAGCACACAAGGTTTGATTTGAATTAAGGTTTAGGCTCCAACCTTGCAGATGTCTGTGCACGCTATGCTCAGAAAATTTCTCTGAATAATGGGTTTACACAAATTGCTACTCCAGAGAGGGCTGCAAGTTTCTCAAGAGGCTTCCTCTCTTGTAGCATCTAAATAGTCCACTAGCTTTTGACAAGGCGGACAGTGTGTCCTCTGTGGGTATCAGAACTAGGGACTGATTGAGGGGTTAATCACTGCATAGTTTTGGCCTGTTAGTCTTGCTGTTCCCCGCCAGCCAGCCTGTCTTGTCTGTCCATCTTAACAGCAGATGACACACAGAAACACACACAGCACGGCAGGCGGAGGAATGTTTCTGAACGCTGTCCCGTCCAACAACCAGGCTCTTGTGAAAGCACTTGGCACAGCCGCAGCACTCTCCTCGGCTCTCCTATCGAAAGCCACTTTGTTTGGTTGGTGTTGCCATGGTGAGGAGGAATTTTTGGGAATATGACGATGGAATGTTTTGAAAACTGGTCCTGGAAATGGCCCGCATCTGAATATACAGGATGTTTTGTGTGGTCATGTTACAGCAGACCAAAATGTGTTCAACATTTAAAACACAGTAATCGTAACATAATAGTTTATGACTGTAGTTAGAATCACTTGATCTTTTCTTAAGTTTTTAATACTGCAATGCTGTATGTCCACTTTTGATCTAAATATTGTCACTTATCCTGAAACGATCATTTGAGCCAATGATGGACTAAAATAAGATGGCGAGGACTTTGATGACCAAGTTTTAATTTTTAATTTTTCAAGCAGGTTCTAGTTTCTAAGATGTGAGAATCTGCATTGTCTTGTCTTGCACTGTAGTAGATATAATTCTCAAGTTTTGTACTGTTTATCCGCAAAAAAAAGCAACTTTGAATATGTCACTTAGATCAGGGGCTTACTCTATATGTTAAATATGTAATGATGTTTTGTATTTTTTAAGACTGACATTACAATTGTTATTGTTACACTGCATATACTGGAATTCTTATTTTTTTAATAGAAAATGTGTATAAAAAAATGATAGAATTCCTTGGCTTGGCTTGCAGCTCTCTGCAGCACTCCAAGCTATGTTGAGACATAATTTGCCTATTTAACAAATATTGCGCCTCCAGCTAAATGGATATTGTACTAATCCATATTGTGGTTTAATAAAACACCAGCCCAGCTCTACTTAGGCCCCTGAGAGCACTTTGTCAATTTTCTAATATTCAATAGAACAAACAATGCAGCAAACAATAAGCAACTGAAAATCTACAATTAAGTTAGTCATGAATTGAAGCCCCAGTCATTTAGCATGTGCAGTGTCTTTACCAGTATTGTATGTGGCTTTATAGATTTAATAGCATGACATGCAAACATCGTCCAACGATTCACACTGGCAGGCATCAGTGAGAAACTATTCCAGTGTTCTGTTTTGATAAACATATAATTGTGTGTCTCCACAGCCTTTCTTCAGACTACTGAATCTACGGAAACTCGGCCTGAGTGACAATGAGATCCAGAGACTCCCTCCTGAGGTGGCCAACTTCATGCAGCTGGTAGAGCTGGACATCTCCAGAAATGGTACGCAAATACACATTTAGATCCACTGTGCACTAGTGTCAGTTGTTTGCGTTCCCGGCCTTTAGGACCACTCTTTAACACACAACTCCTTTAATGACATGTTTTCTGCTTAGGACTAGACAACCTCCAAAACACTCAACAAAAAGGGCGTAAAAATGATTCCTCCCATGTGATGTTAAGCAATGGGAGCATAGCCAAATCAGTTGGAGAATCAACATGCCAGCAGCAACAACCACATAAATATTAGCAGGCCTTCTTGGCCAGATTATCCACATTACCCCCAGGCACAACAGACATACTCACACATGAACCTTGGTGCTCTTGAAATACTCCTTAAAGACAAGAAAAGGAATAAATTAAGCACCACGATGCATCATGTACATACATGTTACTGAGACATAAGGTTTCACTTTAATTTCATTGGAGTCTGCTATTTCTGCAACTCATCAGCTGGATCACACACACGCACACACACACACACACACACGCACACGCACACACTTTGCCCTCTCTATGTCCACGCATGCTGCACACAAATACACTGATACTCCGAGTCAGGAAGGGCCTATATGGTAGATGAGAGACATCTGCTCTGCTACACACTGCATCAAGTGCTGTGGGAGCAGTGTGCAGTGCCCTGTAAGGGCCTTTCCCATCTGTCTGCCTGTCAGCTCCTGCTGCAAAACGACGCTGAGCCAGATAAGCGTCACCGGCTGCTTGGCTCAGGTGGGATTTCTCAACATGCACCTGCAAAATCCAGTGGTAGAAGTTCTCTACCTTAAATAGGGGTGGGGTCTAGTCAGTCAGCCAGAGTGCAGTGTTTGAAAAGCAGTAACATTAGCAAAATTCTGCTGCCAATAAACTGAGCAAGCATTTGGAAAATGATTACTTTCCTGAATCAAATACTATTTATGCACTTTGCAGTACAAAATAGTTATTGTCAGTGTTTCCCATACATAGACTATTGTGTGGTGCTGCGCCACAGATTAAAGACCAAGCGCCACAAATTGGCCGGGCCCCCCCTCCCGCTGGCACGGGAAAAACCACGAGGTGTGAATTGCAATCTGCGTAGTTGTAATGCACTGTCCAACATGTAGTTGGGCTGTGAAAGATAGAACAGATGACAAATAGATGAACAGAACAATAACTAAAGAGGCCTTCACAATACCCAGCTGTAAACTTTCTGGTTCTGGTTCTCTCTTTTTCTATCTATATTTGACCCCTTTTTTAATTTTGCATGCCGTAGATTGGACACTATCCTTTTTAGATTAAAGTAGCAGATTGCCATAAAAATTTTATGTGATGGGAGGAAAATAAATATGTAACAGTGAACTTTCAATGGGTACCCTCCAGTACAACTTCCATCTCTATCTGTCACATCGTCTCGTCTTTCCCCTCAATTCTCTACTTCTGGTCATCTGGTTGTGATTACAAGGAATTTAAAATTATTCGCTCCATAGATTATGCCCCCCTCCCTACTTTAAATCTGTGTGTCCATGGTGCTGATGCCTGTCTCTCCCCCACATTCCCCCTCTTTTCTCCTGCAGACATTCCTGAGATCCCCGAGAGCATTAAGTTTTGCAGGGCCTTGGAGATTGCAGACTTTAGTGGAAACCCCCTCTCCAGGTAAGTGACAGGGAACCACTCACTCTATACATCACCACTATGAGAAAATAAGATGTTTGCCAAGATGCAAAAAGGGGGAACAGAAGCGCCACTGCATTGAAAAATGACACAAAGCATGATGTGTCTTTTATATGCTCTAATTACTTTTACATTCCAGTTTATGGGTAGTGAAACATGTTTCATGTCTGTAATTCGTGCTGATTTGTAACTGCAATTCTTGAAGTCACTCGGTTGCTAAGAAACAGTTATGTTCAGTATGTTAATAAATGCCTGGAAGAGATAACTGCATTGTGGGACAATGTGCCTTTACATCCTAAAACGCTCCCTGATTGCATTTTTACCTCATCCTCAGTTGATGATGTCTGAATTGCAATATCAGCCTTTTACTTTCACCTATAGACTTCCTAAAGCTTTAATGCTGAATACTTTGATGCTGAATACTTAAACAGATGGGAATATGTAAAGGGGTTAATAGTCCTGTGTGAGTCAAATGATCCAATATGTTGTACAACAAACTCTACAAGAGTCTCTCTTCACTGCTTTTCCCTCCTGCCCTTTTCGCTCAGATTGCCGGATGGTTTCACTCAACTCCGAGCCCTGGCTCACTTGGCACTCAACGACGTGTCTCTGCAGATATTGCCCAATGACATTGGAAAGTAAGTACAACAGTTCATAGTAGTTATTTTGAAAGGCTAAAATGTATATTTCTTTTCGATATTTTAAAACAATGTTTATGTGCCTTTGTAGGTGATTGATTATTCAAATTTCCATGCTAAATGCACAATTACTAAGATTTGTTTTGTCGTTTTGTAAAAATAACAGCAAACAATCAAAAAACAAACAAACATAGTAAGTCAGCCACTCCTTCCTGCTTCAGCAACGTGTAATTAGTCAGCGAGTTTAGCAATTTTCAGTCTGGCTAGCTAGCTATTGGACATAGGGTTGTTTGTCCAGACAGGAGAAAGGACAGGACAGCTCAGACAACAAAGCTTACAGTGTCAGCCAGGCCTTTCTCAGAATGGTCTCAAACATGGCACAATGAAAAGAGAAGAAGAATATATCCCAATTATGTAATAATAACCTAAAATTTTAAATTTTGGAAATTGTGTGAGAAACAATAAGACCTCTGTTTTCGGATTGCCATTAGAACAACAGATTATTTGATTGTTAAGAAAAATGATAAAAAAAAGTAAATAAATAAATAAAAATCTGTAATCGAGACATCACACTGGTCCATGGTGCCAGACTGAAGGCCTTGGACTCAGTTAGATCCTCAGTGCATTCGGAGACTGAACAGGTTTTCAAGGAGTGTAATTGTGTTGCCCAGTGGGCTGCAAGGCAGCCAGTCTCTGGGCTTCAGGCCACTGCTGTGCTCAGACAGATGGAGGAGCCCCTCACCATGCCAAGCAGCCCAGTTGAACAGACCTGCCATCTGACTAACCAACCTGCCTCCCTTCTCCCTTCTCTCACTCCCCCATCCCTTCTTCTCACCACCTGCCAACTCCCACTACTCTTTCTCCTTTCCGTGCTACGTTTTCACTGCCACTCCTCCTTGTATAGCCTTGCCAACCTGGTGACGCTGGAGCTCAGGGAGAACCTGCTGAAGTCTCTGCCCACGTAAGTGTCATCTCCCTTCAGTATATATTTGTACAGCTCTGTCTATTATTTAATATCCCACCATCTCCATCAAGCACAATAGGTGGCTGTTGGCAGAACAAGATGAAAATTATTCCACATTGCATGACGATTGTCACTACTGTGTTTCCTTTATTGCTTTAACAATTGTTTTAGAACCCTCTCACCTACAAATGCAGCAGTTTAAAAAAAGCTAGATTGTAGTCTGTAAGAACATGACAGAAACTACATAATCAAGTATATTTAACATACTCCCTTCAAAAAAGAGGTATTGTTAATCTCTTTTACTCATTTTAGTCATACTGTATTTAGTCATACTGTATTTTGTTTAAAATCTTTGGAATTTATGTGTATAAACTGTCTTTTATTTAATTGAATCAATATATTTTTATAGTTTTATTTCTATCTTTTAAAACATATTATTGTTTTTTTTTTCATATTTAACCGTACATTTACCTGTGTGGACATGGGCATCAAAAGTTAAAAACTGAACTGTTAATCCATGTAAACAAAACAAAGTTGAGGGTAAAACATGTAGCAACTTAGGTTTAAAAACATTCTTTGCATTCGTCAGTACATGTGAATCACTGGTGTGTCGTAATAGTAAGAAAGGTTCTACTCTTTGTTTTTTCAGGGCACTTATTTGTGTGACTTAATGCATGTGCTATTTTGTGTGCCTATTCAGGTCGCTTTCTTTCCTCGTGAAACTGGAACAGCTGGACCTGGGCAGCAATGAACTGGAAGTTTTGGTAAGTCAGCAACTCGTCCCATCTCACCTTGTAATGTAATAAGCAGCAGGTTATTCATTATGCTTTTGAGTGCTCAACAACACTCTCAGTCCCCCACCACAATAATTAGATCCAAACCACATGCTTACTTCACCAAACGCTGCAGAGGTGGCCAGTTTCACCTGAGGCCATGTGTGCTCTGTACCTCACTGTGAGTGTTGCCTTAAGCCTGGTGAACGCCCACCGTGTCTCAGGAGGGTAAACATTCCTCGTGACCTGTCATGGGCGGAGGCTGAGCAAATACTTGACATCTGTGATGAAACTTTGCTTGCCATTAGCCTCTACTCCACAGACATTCTACTTAATTATATTTATCACTTGGACTTAATTAGAGGTAATCTTTGGAGACCAGTGAGCCCAGGAATGCAAATAAATACTGAATGGTTAAGTGAAATGATTTTGGAGCTTCAAAAAAATGAATAAAATCTCAAAGAGATGAAATTATTTAAAGCTCATGTTTCTGGAAGTTACTGATGTATGTCTGTAATCATCCAATGTGTGGGTTTATTTAGGGAACCTGATTCTCTGTGTTGCTGATCCAATCCTTGTGACAGTTTTCAAATGGAGCAGAGTCACTCACTGATGCACGTGTTGATTAGAATATGCAGTCCCTGGCCTTACACTTTAAACATTAATAAATACAATCAAACTCCCTCCGTGTTCTCTCTCCTCTCTACTTTGTTTCATCTCTTAGCCGGACACCCTTGGTGCTCTCCCCAACCTGAGGGAGCTATGGCTGGATCGTAACCAGTTGTCCTCATTACCACCAGTACGTACAGTTTGATACAAATTTTGCTTTTAAATTAGCTTTATTGTAAGAATTCTGCTCTCTTAAAATGTTCTTTCACATTACACTGCAGAATGGTGTCAGAGTCCCTTGTTTGTGCAATGAAGGTTATGGTTGTATTGTACCTCTGTGGCTCACTGTAAGTGGTCTTTATTGTGTGTGTGTGTGTGCAGGAGCTTGGAAACCTCCGGAGACTTGTGTGTCTTGATGTGTCAGAGAATCGTCTTGAGGAGCTTCCCTCTGAGCTTAACGGCCTCATGGCTCTCACTGACCTGCTGCTCACACAGAACCTGCTGGAGGTTGTTCCGGACAGCATAGGTGAGAAAACACAACAGACATGTATTGTATTAAGGTGCTGCACATGACATTCAGAGCACCTCTTACAGCCTGAAGGGGTGTAAGTCGTGTAAAACCTTCTGTGATACAAATATTTGAAACAATTTCCCAACTATATCTTCACATAGCTTATAAGTGTTGACTGCTATGTTCATGGATTTAATGTTCTGTATAGCACCTTTAAGGTGACATTGAGACAAACCACAATCTAGGAACCCAATTTGAGTAACAGATTACTTTATTTAAAGGTTTATCGGGCAGGAAAACACTGCACAACAGTTTGTAGAACTACTTTTTCTCTTGTCACAATGGTTAAAAGGCAGACTGTTGGAAACTGCATGAGTTTGATTGTTCAGGACAGTGTTTTTCTAGATGTTAAAAGATGATAAAAGAACAGCCCTAATTTGTCCAGGGCTAATTAAAGTGTTTTTTTCACATTGCCTTTTGTGTAAAAGTATGTTCTTTGGCTTTTTAGGGAAACTTTGCCATCTAATAATTAGGCAGCTTTAGATTAAGTAGACCCTGGGGCAGGACCAAAGTGTGTAGGAGACAGCACTCTATTAAACAACACTGCCCTCTACTGGAAAGATAATTCCAGTGAAAAATGAATGAGGCAGTAACAACTATTTGCAATCTATTTTTGGGTGGTTTTGATTTAAATTTATTTCCGATCTTGGGACGTTATAAAGCAGAAAAATCATGTCACATCTAATATTGGCATATTACTGTTAGAGTTTATAAAATGATGTTGTGTTTTGTGTCTAGGCTGCTTGAAACAGCTGTCTATCCTGAAAGTGGACCAGAATAGACTGACTCACCTGACTGATTCAGTGGGAGAGTGTGAAAACCTCACAGAACTCGTCTTGACAGAAAACCTTTTACAGGTATGTAGATAAACACCATCTACTGCAGCTCGCACTGACCCAGTTAGGATTTATGTAGGCCCATTAATACCTACGTCCAATTAACACATATTAAGCTTCATCATCATTTTCAATTAATTTTAATTGTATCTTTGTCACTTCTTCAAAGTCACTTCCTCGCTCGCTGGGCAAGCTGAAGAAGCTGACCAACTTGAATGTAGACCGCAACCGTTTGGGCACTGTGCCCAAAGAGCTGGGCGGCTGTGCCAGTCTCAACGTTCTCTCACTGAGAGACAATCGCCTGGGCAAACTGCCTGCTGAGCTTGCAGATGCCACTGAGCTGCATGTGCTGGATGTGGCTGGAAACAGGTAAATCTTATTAAACACCCTGAACTGTGAATAATTCAGACGCCCTCGATGCTAAGGTCAAAGATTTAATTACAATGCCTTTGCCAAAATGGACTTTTGGCTTTATCAACATACTGCAGCGACATTTCCGCTACAATTTGCGATTTAAATGTGATTGGGAATTGACATCATAACCTCATTTGGAATTTTCAAAGCTGTTGTGCCCAATTATGGAAATTATGTTTTGGAAAACCTCAAGAAAATGCATCATTGTCGAAGGGTCACTAGTCATTTCCACAAAGTAGAAAATTAGGTGGAGCAAACTTTTGGAAGAATTATGAAGTTTGTGCCTGTAATTATTTTTCAGTTAATTTACCAAACACAGGCCCTGATTTATGCATCATCATATAAGTTGATTGCATTTTATTTGAGTCTGGCGCATGAGGAGGATGCTATTTCATTTTATTTTAGGAAAGGTTGTGGCTCATCCATCACCATTTTGTTTGTCCAGATTACAAAACCTGCCTTTTGCCCTGACAAACCTCAATCTGAAAGCCATGTGGCTCGCAGAGAACCAGTCCCAGCCAATGCTCAAGTTTCAGACAGAGGACGATGAGCGCACAGGGGAGAAGGTGCTGACCTGCTATTTACTGCCTCAGCAGCCTTCTCCAAGCCTTGGTGAGTAGCATTTACCTAATGCAATGTGATGTATTAATGGGATTGTTGTTTTGATAAGCTCTTATGTGTCATACTTCAACCTTATCAAAGGTAAATTCACAGTAATATTAGTTACCAAGATAAAAGGATGTCTGTCTAATATGCCTAATATAACTTGGTATGTAAAAACTGGCTCATAATTGGATAGCTTGTAGTCAATATGTTGCTCTTACAACTACTTATTGTGTTGAGTTGACAGAATCTATTATTGAAGATAAGATCAACCTGACACCTTTCTCTCCTTTTCCTTCATGTGCCACAGAAAACTTGCTACAGAACAGTGTGGATGACAGTTGGACGGACACCAATCTGAACCGAGTGTCAGTCATTCAGTTCCAGGAGGAGACCAAGGCTGAGGAGGAGGATGATGAGGCTGCTGCAGAACGCAGAGTGAGGAGACACAGCAATGCAGTGTCACTTAATTAACCATCTTCATGCCATTCTACTGAGATCATTATCATATTTGTCGCTGTATATATGTTTTCAATCTTTCTTTCTGTGTCTCAGGGCCTTCAGCGCAGAGCCACACCACACCCCAGTGAGCTGAAGGTAATGAAAAAGGTGATTGAGGAGAGGAGGAATGAAGCGTACACATCCAGACCTGATGGAGAAGAAGAGTCCCCTGATCCACAGGTTAACACACCTTTCTGACTTTCTGACACAAGTCTTCTACTTCTGTAGGAAGTTGCCAGAAATCAGTTTTCCACTCTTTTTTTTCCCACTGTTAAAACTCCTCATATCCATGTGATTAGACAGAAATATACCTTTCTTTGTAGGAATGCTCCGATCAGCTTTTATGCTGCCAATCACCAATACTGATCAGCCTGAGAACTGATTACTGATACAGATTAAACTGATTGGCTGTAAATTTAGTTATGACAAGTGCTGCTGGCTACATGATCTGAAAAAATAGGAAAATATGAAATCGCCTTAATTTAGACAAAATCATATCTTTACTTTTTCACAAAAAAAAAATCTTTCAGGCACAATGCAGCTACTATTCAGTCACAAGTACAGATGAAAAATGCCAGTAACAGGCTAAATAATGCAGTAAATCAAATGACTAAAAGGCAATATATCTTTCAACGTTGCCTAAACAGCCTTTTACCTTGCTTCCCCTGCAAGGTATTTTTTGTTGCATGTGTTGCAGGGTGTAAACTTTACATCCAGCAACATAATTATGATTCTGCAAGTCTGAGTACAGGACACTGATGACAGGCCCTATATCGGTACAATGTGCATTGTATTCAGTGCGCTGTCTTGTTTGAGAAAGGTGCAGGGCTATAAATACTATACTACTTACTGCTAGCAGCTAGAACTGCTATATTACTGTATTTTTTTTTTTAATGAAAAAGCTTTGCTGGACAGGCATGTGTTGCAGTTGGTGATCAGGTAATTGTTTTTTGTGATCAGCAGGATAAGGCAGTGATCGGTGATCACTAATCACTTACTTTTTCACAGATATTGGTCGATTTTAATCGGTGACCGATCGATCGGAGCATCGCTTTTTCTTTGTTTGAGTTAAAAACTTTTGAGTTATTATTCATTGGAACACTTGATCCTGAGTCAATGAAACTGATGCTTTTGGTTTTAGGAGAAACGGCTCAGTGACCTCTCCAATCAGAGCCATGACTCCCAGGTATCCAATAGCACACTGTCAGCCACCTCCCAAGAGGACAGGCATAATGTGACCGCGGCCTCACAGAGGGAGGACCTTGTAGATGGCCGCTCTCCTCAGGATGATTATGAGTTGGATGAGATGGAAGTGGAGTACATTGAGGTGAATATTTAAACATGTTATTGTTTACACTATGTCACAATAATGTTCCCCAGTTGAAGATCCTTTTTAATGAAAATATTGAAAAATTTTGTTTTTTTTACCTTTTACCTAAATCTCAACCCTACCCCCTCTAGCCCACTGTGCACTTTGCAGAAGAGCCCATCATCCGTGGTTTGGATGACGACGAGGAGGAAGACGGGGAAGATGGTGAGAGGAGTGACGAGGAAGAAAGGCCCACCTACCCTGCCGAGAAGCAGCGTCTCATCAGAAAGGACACGCCACACTACAAGAAGCACTTCAAGATCACCAAGCTGCCCAAGCCTGAGGCTGTTGCTGCGCTGCTGCAGGGCTTCAGTCCTGAGGGCCTGAATTCTCCGACACAAGCTGCTGAGGATGAGCAGGATGAGGATGAAGAGCAGAGTTTATGCACACCTCTGCGCCATCACAGAATGGAGGAGCTGGAAGACAGCCGGCTCCAGGTCAACTCCAGTCAAGTAAAGGTAAAAGAGGGATCCAAGCACTGGAAGGGTGCAGTTCAGGAATGTGCAGGGTAGCAGCATAGATTGTGTTGTATATTACAGGTACAACAAGATGAATTTTCCCACCAATATTTCTACACACAAAGAAATCTCGAACAACACAAGAAGTTGTTCAACTGGATATGACATAAGCAGAAAAGTTTTCTAATTGAAACATCCTACACAAACAGTTTGTTTACTTATTTTAGGCTTGAATTTTCTATTGATGTTGTAAGAATATATTTAAATTGATTTATTTTTTGCTTGCTCATTGCATCTATGCAAACACTTAATCCTGTATGCATAGAGTGCCCTCAGCACATTGCAAGTTGTCTTCAGTTTGATGTGGGCTGCCAGCATATGTTAAGGATGTGGCACTGCATGAAGGGTCTTTGTGGAAATGAAAATATCTACCCATTAAGTGTTTTCCTGAGTAGACAAGTTTGTGGTCTAACCGCAAACATGCCAGCAATCTCAGAACTTTGCTTTGTCTTTGCCCTGCCCCATGCGAAGACGTCAGATGTCCTTTACCAAATGCCTGCACACATTCATAGGTCCTTGCTTTTAAACTTGCCTATACCTTACATAATTTAGATTTCTATGACACATAAAAAAACATAAAATATACACATTTTGTAATACTTGCAGACAATTAGAGCTTTTTCATTTACAACTTTTGCGCTACCAAATTAAATAGCTTCTGGATCATTGTTTATGCACAACTAACATAACAGGATTTTTACTGACATCAAATGATAATGTTTCTTCCACACAAGCAGCTGCAGGCGTTTCTTGCACAACACTGGCCCAGTTCAGTACTAAACTTCTTACCATATTATCAGCCATCTCCTGATGTACCGTAATTGAATAATGACATTTTCACACTCCGCTCTTGTAACATTGTGCGTGCTTGTAAGTATGAATGGATTGTGTGAAGTCTGCTCTGGTGTCGCTTATGAAAATGAATCTCTTTATTGATCAATAGTCTTTGGGGAGAAGTAATGAAGTATTTTGATTTATTATGCTGATTGTATAAATCTTATGTTAACACTGTGATCAAATATCATCTCACCAAATCTATTTTGCGTGTGTTTGTGAATGTGGGTCTATTTGTGTGGGTTACCTCAGACCAACCAGAACATATATGGGCAGAGCTGGAATGTGAGATCCAACAATTCTTTTTTGTGTTGTATGATGGTTATAATCTTTTATGGGATGTTTAAATTATTATAGAGTAAGATTCTTCTTTGCTGTAAATCACTATCAGTAAATCAAACTAATTTTTATTTGCTTTGATTTTCTTGAGGGTTTATTATGAACTATCTGTGAACTGCTGTTTGAAAGTTGTTTGCTTTTTACAGGCTGTAATTGTACTAAAAACTTTTTACAATTCTTATTTTTTTTTTTTACAAAAGTAAGCTTGTTGTCTAAATTGAAGAGGGAACTAGATTTTTTTGAGGAGAGCTTGTGTGAGGTATTTTCCACAAATATATTGTATTTCATACATCAGATATCAGTCTGCATGCCCCGAATTTGGAGAAGCAGGCAGGAGTACAGACAAAAAGCTAAGCAATATACTGCTGTGGCCTTAAAAAGGCCCACATAATTAGATCCTTATCACATTTAGATGATTTTCAAGACTTTCCGTCAGACATCCCATGATGCTGTTTTTTTTGTGGCTACAAAATACTATGCCCGTCTTTGCTTACATGTCAATACTTCTGCCTAATTCTAGAACCTGGGGGCGTGTCAGCCACCATCTTCTGTAGGTAAAACACTTACTGTGGAGTACCTTATACAACCCCACTTTTAAAAACATCCTAACTGTCTCTTTAAAGCTTGTTCCTGGAGGAATTAGCCTTTTGTGGTGTGGAGGCTGGGCTTATTCTGGTTTGGGAGCTTTTGCCTTCTATTGTCTGCTCTCGCTACACTGTTTTGCACTATAGCTCAGCTTCTTGGTCTTGTCTTTCCATCTCTGCCTATATTTGCTTCTGGTGGCTGGGATCGAGTTTGGGGTTGCTTCTGCTTCAAGGTGGTCCATCCAAATTGACTTTAAAGTCCCCACAACTTACAAGCAGAAAGAGTGTTGGGTGTGTTTGGTGAAGTTTATGAAATGTGTGAATGTGTTTTTAAAATTTTAAAATCTTTGGTGTGTGAGTGAGAGAGCACATTTTTATTTTGGCCTGACTAATCCGCATGCCTCTCGCTGGTTCCTGTCCTAACAGGGGGTGTCATTTGATCAAGTCAATAATCTGCTGATTGAACCTGCTCGAATTGAGGAGGAAGAGGTCTGTACATACTGTTTCCCGTTCAGTCTGTCTCACTGTGCCCACTCACCCACTCGTTCATCCACCTGTATTCCAAGGTGGAGAAGTTCCCACAGAAATCCATGGTTAATCCAAGTCAATCACTAGGGACCCCTAACCACAACTCCTCTATGAGATGGCTGGTGTGTCAGAACCTGGATGCAGGAATGTATAACTTTTATAGGTTTTTCACAAGACAGCAGTACTTGTAATGAGATTTCACAAATGTGTGAGTGCATCCTGCTCTCCATTCATCCATTCATTCATTATCCTAAACGCAGATGGTTTAGAGTTGACTAGCTCTCAGATATTGTGAAATTAGCAGCTTGTACCACATCTATCTAATTGGCTGCAGGAAATACTATTGGCTCATTCACAGATGTCTGTATTAGGGTTTGGCCTTTGTAAAAAAAAAAAAAAAAACAACACTGGACCAGTATACAGAATTATATCAAACTATACCACAAGGGGTTGCTGACTTTTTCAGTAGATGCCCACAAGTGGAAAATAACAAAAGTGGGGCCTTTCTTAAACTACACCCTACTGACGCCCTACTCTCCATCCCCACTTCTTCTCCATTAGCACGTTTGCCATATTCAATGCATTACCAAGCAGGGAGTGTGAGTGTCTTATGGAGGTTTCCAACAGGAAGCCTGCATCAATGCAGGCTCTAAAATAAAAACAATGTTCTATGCACCTATAAAGAGAATGGTAGTTGCACAAACTAATAATGTCTTGTAGACATTAATAATCTTAGGTAACATTGTATTTAGGATCTAATGTGACCCTGGGCAGTCTAGGAAAGTGTAGCCATTTTTGTTTGAGTAAAAAGTGTTGTATTACAGACTGTTGGTAACAAAGCTGCAGTAAGTTTTTTTTTTTTACTGTATCTTTTTAGTTGTTCAGTACCCTGCATTTTCTTTTTATTCCTAATCCACTAGTGTGTACCTTTGCACAATATTGCCTTTTAAACAGCTGTATGTATGTACTTTTTAGTTGGTAGCTTATTCTTAAATCTTTCTATTACAGTTTTATCTCTTTTGGAGAAAGAAATAGTGAGAAGTTAGTCCTGAATGCTGCAGCTGTCTCCTCCAAAAAACATTTCCAGTAAACACACACAAAGTGTGTATGAGGAAATACTGACCTCCTACAGTATTCATTACTTTAAATAACAACCAGAAACACTGATAAGTCAGGAGGTTGCAGCAATTTTTCGCCTGGATCATTTGTAGGCTCCATTCCTGTTCTGTTGATGAAGGGGGATGAAGAGTTAAGCGTGAAGCCCTGCACGTTGAGTTTCTTAGGTCCTCAAGAAGCATCTGAGAAACTGAATAATAGCATAGTCTATAATTCTACATGACTTTTTGTAGCATGCATATAATGTAGGAACAACCATCCCTTGTTTAAAGCTTTGCATAGCAAACAACAAATACGTTTGTTGGTGGCCCTTACAACTATTAACACTGACTTTCCTAAGTAACCGTTAGTCCCCTGGATGCCCACACTTGTGTTGTCTTCCTCAAGTTGATCTGTATTTCTATTTTCTTTTAAGGCAGCATATAATTGTGTGCCTATTATATCATGACCGCATTTTCTTCTAAAATGCTGTCAGTAACCTGATAGCTAAAACTGTTTGTAGATTCATTATAAATCCCAGTCCAGCATCAGGTTGTGCCACACTACATCTCTGCCACTCTACCTTTCCTCTGCTTCTGCTGCTTTGCTCCTTTTCATTCCCCTGTCCACGCTGTGTTGCCCTGGAATGAATGGGCTACTTCACCAAACTTCCCCCAGGTGTGTTTGTTTCTTCCGTAGCAGGTCACTCCACAGACAACCAGAAGAGGAGCTCCACCCAGATGAAGAAGGATGAAGACGTTTAATTGTTGAATTGTGATGATATGGACATTAATAGATTGCATCTAACTGAAATGAATGAAGTTTTAAATTTTTT
>JAOWBC010000812.1:5080140-5099233 GCA_028566105.1 Hypoplectrus providencianus | reverse complement strand
GTTTAATTGTTGAATTGTGATGATATGGACATTAATAGATTGCATCTAACTGAAATGAATGAAGTTTTAAATTTTTTTAAAATGCCTTTGTTCATAGTGTTGTATGGTAATGCTCCTCCATGGTGTTTATTCTCACATAAGCACTTGTATTGAAACTTTTCAGAGTGTACTGATGTCATTCAAGCTTTGAATGTAAAAAGAAAAAAAAGGATAAACATTAGGTACAGTCCTACAAACCTGTTAGAAACATTCATGTCATTAAGTTTTTCATGAAATTGTCTCTGCCAGTTAAGTATTTGTGATTTCTTTTATATTTGCCTGTTTATTTAGTTAAGAATTTCTTTTAATCTCATTTCAACAAATACTGGGGTATCTACACTATGAGTCAAAAACGATCACAACATCCAGGACACAGTACACTGTAATTCTACTGTTAGTCTTTACATTTTCCCTTTATCCTTCCACCTCTCCGTCATTTGTCTGCAGTTCCTTCCCCTTTGTGCATGGCTTGCAAGTACACAGAATATACACATCTGTTATGCCTTATTTAGTGTTAACCTCACATTTTTAAAGACCCTCGCCCCGTACATACATAAAAAGCATTGTATGTGTTCAGTAAGGGTAGAACCCTCGTGAGTTCAACAAAGAGGGCTTTAGACAGTGTGTGTTTGTTCACTTTATGTCTGAAGTCTACTGTCAGTAAAGTGGTAACTGGTGGATAACAAATTTGGTATTTAATATACTTGCAAATTTTAATTAGCTTCGTAAAATGTCTTTAAAGCTAAATTCAAGGCACATATCATCCAACTGCCACTTAAAATTGACATTAGATTCCAGACAAATCAGAGGTTGCTGATGTGATAACATTGACTCACCTTCTGGCACAAAGAGGGACGTCACCCATTATTTATTATAGAAAGTTTGAAAGGATAGTTTTTATTTTTGAAGATGGGTTGTATGGGGAACTTGTAGACCTACTCAGGCTGCCGTCTACTGTTATAATGCACCAATAAGTACCCCATACAACCACACATCAAAATATCCAAACTATCCCTTTAGGATATGAAAATATAAGGTAATCATAAAAAAATAAATAAATTGCAACATTATGGGCGTGCCTCCCTCTTAATCTGCCCTGAGCTGAGTGGTGGTTACAGGTTTCACAAGTAGTTGTGCTGACTCACCCCTGCTCAACTTGCAGCACACACTGACCATCATGAGACAAACGGGCGGCCTGGGTATCAGCATTGCAGGAGGGAAAGGATCTACACCTTACAAGGGTGATGACGAGGTAAGAGTTGAACCTGGAGCCTGGATATGTTCAAGAATTCCTTGATTATGTGAAAAACAATTTTTTGTTTGTTTGTGTGTTCAGGGAATCTTCATCTCTAGAGTATCTGAAGAGGGTCCTGCAGCCAGAGCAGGGGTTAAAGTGGGAGATAAACTCCTGGAGGTAAAGCTTTTCTCCTGACTTCTTTTGTAGCATCTCTTTGTTTTATTGGGAGATTTGTAATAAAACTGCAGCATAAGCAATTCTCAAGTTGTGTCTGTCTCAGGTGAATGGAGTTGACCTGCACGAAGCAGAACATCACACAGCAGTTGAAGCTCTTCGAAGCTCTGGTGCTACAGTTTCCATGTCTGTGCTGCGAGAGCGCATGGTAGAGCCAGAGAACGCAATCACCACCACGCCGCTAAGGCCAGAGGACGACTACTTCCCCCGTGAGAGACGGAGCAGTGGCATCCCATACAATCCGGAAACAACTCCAAGTGGGCCTCAACAGCGGCTCTCCACCTGCCTGATCCGAAACGACAAGGGGCTGGGATTCAGCATTGCAGGGGGCAAAGGTTCCACACCGTACCGCACAGCAGACACGGTGAGACATGCAAACATCCCCCCGAACACCATAGTCTTAAATATTTGATGTCTTCTTCCCAGGGAAACATCTTGTATACAATAGGGTTTCAGACATGGCTGGGTGATGTGTTTAAATCAATATCACAATGTTGTTGCAATCCTTTTTCCCTACTTTGCATTTGTAAAGTATAAAATGTAATCAGCTTGATTTTCAGTTCAATCAAGTATTGTTGAAATCAAGGATTCCAGTTTCCAGAACAGTTTTTTATCATTAATTCTTAAAACTTAACATAGTTAACTGAAAGTTTGTTATATTTATTTTATACAGTAACTGAATAAAAAAATTCTGTTTCTGTGTCTTAAAATTGTGTTATTTCATCAAAAGCCCCTTTATTCTTATCTTGTTTAAACCTTGCTTCAGTCTCCCAGGTCTGTCTTTTAACGGCCTCTATTCTAGCTGCAGCGTTTACAGTCCTCACCAGGGAGACTGAGATATGAATAGCCAGCCATGATACCTGATAGGTCCAGTGTAACTGGACGGGGTGAGGTGTATATTTGGGCCAACACGACACGGCTTTGCAACTCATGCTGCCCAACGAGCCCAGAAAGAGGAAAGGACTCATAGACGTGTGATTTAGGCGGGTCTGACTGTAAGTCTCGCCTCTTTTTCAAAAGCTTTTTGAAATGGATGCAGTGACTTGGTTGGTTGGTTGGTTGATCTGTGGAGGAGGTGCAGTAGACTTTGCTCCTGCATGTGTTTGCATAGTTTTTTGGCAACTAAGAGTTCAGCTAGGTTTTTATTTGTCAAACAAATTGTGTAATTTGTCAGAGAAAAGGGACCATATGTTTCAGGGGTCATGATGTTTAATGAGCTGCCTGTGCTGTTGAGCCCTGAAGATTCTTAATTATAAAAAATGCAGTGTTAATCAGTTGTAATGTATGTGTGTGTTTGGTTGTTTATATGTACAACCATTACCATTTACCAACCATTTATTTCACAATTTATGCCATTGTGTGCTGCTAATATCTCAGAAGGCCAGTATTAATTACCACTGGCACACTTTATTCAGGTAGTTATATTTCTGGCTTGACTTGTGGGATCTTTCACAGTAACTAACAGTAACCCAGCTTCTAGACAACTCACAATTAGCACACTGATTCATTACAGCATTGCAGCCTGTTGCAGCAGACCCTTTTACCACTGACCTCATCTAATTTGATACACAGACAGGCAAAGCCAGCAAGGATTTTAGGAATAGTTAGGTCATCGATCCCACTTTTAAAGCTTTAATATGTGGCTTCTCCACATTAAAGTATCTGAAAAACACTTGATACGTGTTATGTTGCAAAGTCGTGTCCTTAGATTATCCCATATGTTTCCAACAATTTATAAGTCCACAAATACTGTTTTTGCTGTTTCATTTTTCCACCAGCCGCTGTCATTCATTTCCTGTATTATCTCTTTTTAAGCCAAATTCACAATACAATACACTCTTCAGATCTTAGTCAGTTTTATTTAATATTTTAACAGGATGAAGGACGTGTAGATTTTAAGTTACCGAAGAAACAAAGTGATCAAGCTTTAACCACAGCTCAGCTCAAATCGGAATAAAGCAGTTTTATGATGACAAACACGTCCTGAATGATGAACACTATAGTAGACGAAGAGTCCTTCAATGACAGAAATAGTAATCCTATCATCCATCATATTTCACATCACAGCATCAAGAAATCCATTTTAAAGGCAGAATATTAGCAACGTCTCCTTTACATGTTCCTAAGAATAGAATGTGAATCCACTAAGGTCTAAACATCTGGCAATGTATCCTGTTTGCCTTTAGGGAATCTACATCTCTCGAATTGCTGAAGGGGGAGCGGCCCACAGAGACAACATACTGCATGTAGGCGACAGGGTGATCTCTGTGAGTACTACCAACCTCCTTCACACCTCCATCTGAACATCACAGTTTACCATGTGATCAATACAGGGTTTCCCTTACAATGTTTACATCCATGTGACAAGGGGAAATCATTGTTTTTCCTTCTTATTTCTATTTGTAATTACTCTATGGATAAAAGATAGGGCTCCATAAGAAACAGCATATCTGGATAAATGGATGTTGGTAGAGCAGTTACGCCATTTTTCTACTATCTTAAAGGAAACACTTCTTGGATGTCATCATTACTATGTGTTTTATTTCTATTGTGAATGTGCCTACAGTGCTCTTGTCACTAAATAGCATAATACTCATACAGTTCTAGCCCAAAAATTTTATTCAGTTGCATGCTCCTTTTCATGCTCCTTTGTTTCTTTTTCTTAACACACTTCGAGCTTGCTTTATTTTTTTCTGACAGCATATTTATATTGTTTGAATTGCATGTTTTTATTGAGATGCATCTTTGTATATGTGCTGACTTTCTTTTTCTAGTTTTCCATTAGCAAAAGTTGTGGATAGTACATGGCACAATCTCTATAGCACCACCTCAGTCCAGGTTCCAAGCACGCTGAAATAAGACTAGAAGGCGAAGTAAAAGGCCAGGCCAGTAATTGTTCAGAAAGAATCGCAAACTAGCATAACACAGGACATCCTGAACAGACCAGTCAAATTTATTAGCTAAGCTGCAATTGATAGCAGTGACCACAGGCAACTTACAAAAAGGATAGAAAGGATTAAATGAAATGATTAAACAGTTGTCACACTGAAGATGATGTTGTGGCAGTTCCACACAAAAGAGAGTGAGTGTAGATCAAGTATCAAATCAAGCATTGGCAATTAGGGAATATATCATAAAGTATTACTGAAAAAGGATCCATGCTGGTTAATTTGGATTCAGTGTAATGTAAGTGAAACTGTAATGCACTTTGCTCACAAAAAAGCTTCATGAATGATCCACTTTGCTTTCTTTATGGATTTCTTTCTCTATTTCCTCCTCAGCTATTATTTTATCTCTTTGTTGGCTGCCTCTTTTTCTCTCTTTCACACTTTTTAATATGCATGCTCACTAATGTTTTAAGTGAATCTCCTTGCCTGCTTGTTGATGGAGATGGTGGTTGGGTGGAGTGAGCTGAGCCTGTGTGCAGCAGTGTGTCAGCCGCTGGTAAGAGCGGGTACTGTTGGGTCAGAGCTGACCTCTGCTTGTCACTTTGGTGCAGAGTACAGTTTTAAAATTGTACATGCCTAAAGCTACCCCTAATCTAAAAAAATCAAACTAAAGATGGTCATTCTGTATAACAGTCTTGGACTTTCATTCTTGCTTTTGTTTACTTAAAATCTTTTTTTTTGGAGAAATTACACACTTCCACTTGTTTTTTTTAAGTAAACAATGGCAAGGAGGACTGGGAAAGTGTTTAATTTTGTGACTTCTGGAACTTCTGGAAAAAAATAGCTTCTCTTGCTCATAGCCTTTCTCCGTCAGGGAAGCTCTGCCAGCTTAACCTGCCTGCAGCAGCCTGCTGTTCTCCCGCTTCCTCTTCTTATCTGCCTGTTCCTGTTGTTCTGTATGGGTGTTGGGTTCTTCTTCAAATAACCGAACTCACTTTATTGCATTCACAAACTCTTAGTCTATAAGAATATCAGAATGAATTAGCTGTTTAATAGTTTGGAGGAATGCGGTGTAGAATTACAGTATGCAGTTTCAAGCATGTATTTATATTTATATATATCTTAATTTTCATCGTGATGGCAGCAAATGTGGTCATTCAGAGCATCCTGGTAGGCTGACAACCTCCGTGGTTGGTTTTACTGTCAATCCAGATCAATGGTGTAGACATGACAGAGGCCAGGCATGACCAGGCAGTAGCGCTCCTTACCGGCACCTCCCCCACCATCGCCCTCCTGGTGGAGCGAGACCTGAATGCACCAGGGGGCTCTCCTGGTCAATCGCGGGCACGAGCCCACTCCCCTCCACCCCCAGAACCCTCTGATTCTCCAGACCAGGACGAGGACGGCCTCAGTCTTCATGGGAACAACCTGAGCCGGATGGAGGATGAGTATCCCATTGAGGTGAGACCTTCAAGGGACAGCTTCGGTGATTAAATGGACTGAGTAGCCATGTAGTTTTTGCTGTAGAAGCCTCATCGAGGCATTCAGCGTTAATGTTTATTCATTTGGCCCCTGCCTTATCCTTAATGCTCTCCAGTTCCAGAGAAGATGGTGCATGGTATGAAGGCTTGGTCTAATTTAAATAATGATGTACTTTAGAGAGTAGCATTTCCAGTTGTCAAAGATATGTCTGTTTACTTATTAGTGGCTTATGCCTGTTAAAGGATAAATAATGTATTTGCATGCAGTAGGTTGGTTTATATTTATTAGACAAATAATAGATGTAGACATACCTGGGGTTTAATGTATTCATTTAGTTTAGGCTTTAAATGTTTGAAAAAAATTCTTGCTTTGACAAATCTTCGTACCCTTAATCCCAACAGGAAGTGACTTTGGTGAAGTCTGGTGGCCCCCTAGGCCTGAGCATCGTGGGAGGCAGCGATCATGCCAGTCACCCATTTGGTGTCAATGAACCCGGGGTGTTCATCTCAAAGGTATGACTTTGAAAGACTTGGAGAATTTCTTAACATATTTTGTGTTTTTGTTTGTATCGCATATAACATGTTTTATGTTTTGTTTGCTGACTTTCCATCATCAGGTTATACCTCACGGTCTAGCATGTCAAAGTGGCCTCCGTGTTGGTGACCGAATATTAGAAGTGAATGCCATCGACCTTCGCCATGCCACGCACCAGGAAGCTGTGCGAGCTCTGCTGGCCAACAAACAGGAGATCCGTATGTTGGTACGAAGGGACCCGTCACCGCCTGGAATGCAGGTTAGACCACCAACTCAAATGGATATAAATATACTAGATGGGCATAGTTGAAGCAAATACTCACCTGACGCGCCTGATGATCTGTGTTTTTATCATTGAAGGAAATTGTGATCCAGAAGCAGCCAGGGGAGAAGCTCGGAATCAGTATTCGAGGAGGGGCCAAGGGTCATGCAGGAAACCCCTTTGACCCAACAGATGAAGGCATCTTCATCTCTAAGGTTCTGATATATAAATATATATATATATATAAATACATTTGTAATATGATGACAGTAATGTTGAGTTCTTTAAAGTATATATAAAAGTTCTAAAAAGCCCTTGATGAAGTTAATTTACTTCATTTTTCACTTTTAAATGTGTTTTGGGGAAACATTTTCATTGATTTTGCTAAAAGAAAAACATAAAACTAAGACAAAAAGGTTAACCAGTAAAGCAAATTACAGTGTGCAGGCAGGTCAGAATATAAAACAGCTCCTGTTTTTTAAAAGGAATTAAAATAGTTTCTGGTAAGATTTGGTTAATAATTTCCTTTTATTTTACCAATGTCCCTTTATACCCCTTGTACCTAATTTGTGAACATGGACTTGAACTGGGTATTAAATGGTTCATATAAATCGATGCATGAGATGCCATGAACAGATCATTTAAATGTATGTCTGAATTGCATTATATTTATATTTGGTACTCACGGGCAGTTTTAGTCACAGACTTACTCAATCTTTGGTTGATATTTAAACAGGTGAGTTCGAATGGAGCAGCAGCTAGAGATAGCCGACTGAAGGTTGGCATGCGCATCCTGGAGGTGAACAACCACAGCTTGCTGGGGATGACACACACAGAAGCCGTGCGAGTGCTTCGATCTGTAGGAGACTCTCTGGTCATGCTGATGTGTGATGGTTTCGACCCTCAAAAAGTGGCTGCTGTGGAGGTGAGGCACCAGGAACAGCTGGACAAAATGTTTTATTCACTTATAGAGACATTTAAATTAAACAATATGCCATAACCTGTTGACTTAGCATGCTTAAGTACTTGTCTGGGATATAGACTCAACATCAAAAGTATATTCAGCAAGGAAATGAAAGCAAATTTGGGGTGCACATTGGCTTCAGTTTTTGCCTTGGGCTCTATGTCCCTTTCTATCTTCCCTCTATGCAATAAAGGCCAAAAGGCCAAGTGGTCTAAGACTTGTTTTGGTCTATTCCAGGCATCTCCAGGCGTCATTGCCAACCCCTTTGCTACTGGCATCGTTCGTAAGAACAGCATGGAGAGCATCTCTTCTATAGACAGAGACCTGAGCCCAGAGGAGATCGACATCATGCAGAAGGTAAGATGCACATTATACACAGAGCATATAGCTTCATTACCAGGGTGAACATTATCCCTTTATCCTTATTTCCTTTCAAGTGTGCAGAGACACAACACATGCATCAATGACTTTCATGGCAGTCTATGGATTTAAGTATTTTAGTATGTACTGAACATATAATGTTCCAATTCTCAAAAACATAAAAAGTAGGAAGAAGAAAGAAAATGAATAAAAATAGATTAAAAAATAAATAATAGAAAAATAATAAAAGAAAGAAAACTAACAAAACATGTACAGTTAACATGTAAATGTGGGCAAAGTAAGTGAATGTAAATAGTTAACTATAGTTATCTGTAGTGGGGTTCAGGTTATTGCACTTTCTCTGCTGTCATGGCATTCATGGTTGAGAAATAAATATATAACAGAAAAAACATAAAGAACACAGAAAAAGATAAGAAAAAGTGAAAAAATAAGTGAATGGAAATTTGGACCGTCAGGTTATTGCACTTTCTGTGCTTTCAGTGTTCATTGATTACACCAGATAAAGCCCAAAAGCCCTGAATACGGGAAAGGTGTTGGTTTGTACACAAGGAAACAGACATGTAACGACATTGGTCAAGCCAACACGTGAATCAGCTGTTTTGTTCAGCCATTCAGTCACATCCAACACCATGCTTCCACAGCAGTTTGGTGTAAGCAGGTGGAGTGTGACTCACTGCGACCGTGCACGCAGCACATACCCGTCTTTTCACCGCAGCACCCGGGGAAACGCCAGCACAGTTGTTTATTTTGTCCAGATGAGCTTTTGGGAGGCTGCCCGCACCAGAGTAATGCAGGGGCTTGTTGGTTTATTGAATTGTAGTATCTGTTCCTCTGCAAAGTTTTAATTATTTCATTAAAATTTTATCGGAACAAAACAATCAGAATATATTTTATTAGGAACTAGTTTTAAATAACTCCTTATTGAGATTTATAGAATGAATACTAACCGTTTACTGGGACTGTAAGGATCTAAAATCTTGCTGTTCCTCAGGAGTCTGAGATGGTGAGAGAGACGTCACAGTGGGAGCGAGAAGAGATGGAGAAAGTGGTAGGTGAAATAAAAACCCCACAACTGTTTTGAATCTATGAGATCAGCAAAGAAATGGCAATATAGCAAAGGGAATACAGTTTTGGCTCCATTAAAAACTGCTGTCTGTATAATAATGTAGGCTGGAGCTTTTTGATGCAGACACTCAGGTTTATCTGTTATCGGGTGAATGAAGCTTCTTCTCTGCGCCCTGTGTGGGTATTTGTGTTGTACAGATCTATTCCTGCAATATCCCGCCTTGCATGCTTTATTTTCTGCTCCCATAGCTAATGAATAGAGTACTTTTTAATGTGTGCGGATTCTATCCTTTCTTTCCCCTTTCTCTCATCTATCCTTTACTTTTGGTGTGTTTGGTGTGATAATAAAAAAAAATCCAACCATTCCATCTCCATACCACTTCTCCACTGTCATTTCCCTCTACTTCACCTACTGTAACACTTCTTTCCTCTTAAATTTTCTCATTTCACTTCTCATCGCATCACTGTGTGGCTGTGTGTGGTTGGGTCTCTTCCCTCCTGTACTCTCCTCCTCCTCTCCTTGCTTTCTTGGTGAAGGAGCGTATGCGCTTGGAGCGTGAGGAGGCAACTCGCCTGCTAGAAGAGGAGACTGAGGTGAGACACTTCTCATCGGCAGGTCTGCAGACCACCCTCCTGGAAGTCTGCACAAACAGAAAATACAGCAACATTTTACCAAGTTGTTTTTCTCTGGCATTTTTGGGAAAACGTCCATTTTTTCTTTTCTCAAATAAATCAATATTGAAAAAAAAAATCAATTTCACTCTAAATTGAAACATCTTACCTCAAGGATTTTAGTTTGAAATATTGAATATAATTCATACTGTAGAATGTATTGTTATATTGCTTCCAAAACACAGGGTGATTAAGGTGTGGAAGAATTACTTTTGTTTTTACGTGCTCATATTAGTTACATTCTAGTTTTAAGCCCTATTCTGGCAGTGAGAGTATTAAAAAAAATCTAAATGGGCTTTTCTATCCTGGCTGGGTGTTCTTGCACAGCTCCTAAAATATTGGAACAAAATTCCTTAATAGGCATTTTGGATTAACTTAAACAAATCAAAGACAAACAAATGTGAATCTAAATTGTTGCATTAAAAAAACATCTCTTTGGTAATTGAAGGATGATAACCTTTGGCAATAGCTAACCAAAGTAATCTTCTCTGTAACAGAAATAAGATTGTGTAATATAAAAAGTGACCAAAGGCAAAGAGAGTCTATACAGAGAGTACTTACCAAAAGGATCAATTGAGGATGTTTTTGATGATCTTTTCACTTATCATATGGATGGTCCTATAGATATTGTCCTCCAGTAAAACGGATTCCCTTTTAAAATAGATTCAAGTTTTTCCTGAATTAAAACTCACCCTTGAGCCCTTCTCACCTCTGTTATCTATTTATTCCTCTTTAGAACATTGGCACTGGACCACTTAAACTTGACTACAAAACCCTGGCCGCTCTGCCCACCACCAGTCTGCAGAAGCTCAACAGAGTAAGTCTCCCTTTGTGATAAATGTCAAGTTTTTACACTTACTGTTATGAATCCTTTTCCACATGTTTGAGAAAGAGTGCAGCCCCCTCAAGCTGTAAATTATCTGTATTTCTGTGGGGACTATGTTGGAAACGGCCTTGGAAGCTCAGAATAGACCTTGTTATGGAATTCCTTGTTTTTATGTGCCGGGAAACTGAATGACTCTGAGTCTACTAGTTGCCCTTCTTGGAGCAGGAATGTTAACCTAACTCCATGTCAACATTATTGACGATGGCCCCAAGGCCAAACCTATACAACATGTCATGTCAAAGTGATAATCGTGTTCTACATCAGTTGACGAGATACCGTGATCAACCTGGATTGAAGAAATAACGAGAAGATCAAGAAGTTTGGAAAAAGAAAGTGAAGACCCAGGAAATAAAAAGTCTGTGGATAAAAGGAAAATTTCTATAAACAAGAAAGTGAGGGCTGACTTGAGGCATGGCCAAAGGGCAGCCTCAGTCCTGCTCGATAAAAAGAGTGAGTGTCTGAAAGGAGTGTGATGGAGGAGGGGGAAGGGGACAGCTGCCCACTATCAACAGGCCTTTCCTCTGCGATATTTTAAACCTGCATCTGGCTCAGAATTGGATGGAGTCTCTGTTGTGGGTGGGGTGTTAGACAGGGAGGGACGGTACCGTCTAAGAGGGGCAGACAAGTTTCATTTGCAGTTTCAAAAGTCCTTAGAGGAGTTTGAGTGGACGTAGAGCCCTGTCCTGTTTCCATCTTACAGTGAGTATAGAGACCGTAGAGACATGACTGTTATAGGTTTATTATTTTTCTGTCTGTCTTGCTCCCCTTCTTCATATTTGTTTTGATCCAGTTATGTTCTTGTGTTTTGTGTCAAATGGAAGATTTTATGATTTGACTTAGTTTAAGAGTTTAAATGTTATTTGAAATCTGATCACCAGGAGGATTAGAAGGCCTGTTCCGTTACACATGCAGACTATATGATCTTTGCCTAGTACTTAAGGAATAATTGTTGCCGCTTTAGTAGTATTTGGGTCACACAACTTTAAATAGAAGATATCAGGACTTTATTTGTGTGCCCTACTTGTCCTTTTAATATTGTCAAGGAGAACTTCAATACATTTTATATGCAGCTGTTAAGGCTCCAGCACACGTGGTTCGGCTCAAACTACATAACGTTGACTCTTTATAACAGCCTGAAAGTAGTTCAACGTCTAGAAACCAGATAATACTTGTTGGAAATGTTTGATTAAAATGTTACAATAGCCAAATGGGATGCCCTCTAGGTGATAGTAAGAAGCATTTGAGCTTTTGTAAGATCACTGGAAATGAGGGGGATATAAACTCATTGAAATTACTTTTTATCTTTGCACTTCCTGTTCCTTAATTCAAAGTCAGTTGTGTTATTCATTTATTTATTTATTTTTTAAGATTATTTTTTGGGCATTTTCTTGCTTTATTGGATAGTGACAGAGAGAATGGAAAGGGGAGACGGAGGGAACGACATGCAGCAGATGGACCTTAGGTTGGATTTGAACCGTGGGGTTAATTTAACAGGTTTTTTCATTGACCCCACTCTTACCAGACATTATGTGTCAAAAAGAAGGCAGTGGCTAAATAAGTCTACAGATATCGTCAGGACATTAAATGTCTTTGTCAGCTTCGTGGTGTTGATGCTGTAGACACTGTGGTATTTGTATTCTAACATTTGGTTTTTACTTCTGCTGATTACATTTACACTCCAAAGATGTTAACAGTGGTGTTGATTTATACATGTGAACTTGCTGGAGACAAAATTGTGTCAAAATCATACATTTCTGTTTGCCACAGAGCTGCTAATTTTCTGCAATAATGTAAAATCCACTGGTGAATTCTGTTAGCTTTTTGTCAAGGATAGCAGGGTGATGCTACAATAATACAACATTCCTGGAACGCTCTTTCATGATTGATTCCTGGACTTATGCTAATTAAAACCATATGATTAAAGAACTTAATTCTGCCACAGTGTGACTTCACATCTACATTTTACACGGTGTCCTAACAGCACTGTCACTGCCCTGCAATGGCAGTTGAAAGGAGGGGCAAGGGGTGGAAAAATGCGCTTGCAGTACTCAGCCTGGACCCCCCATGAACACGCTAACTAGATCTTAGCCAACAGGTGACACATGGCTCAGTATTAAAACTAAACCAAGTATAGAAATGAATAAAATGAGGCATTAGGGAGCACTGATGACTGTTTTATAATCGAACCGTAGCCCTCTGAAAGAACGTTAAGGTGAGGTGCCTAGATATTCACTGCCCCTTTTGTTTCAGTCATTGTGCTGGGTGTTTACTCTTCAGCAGCCTTTAATAAGATGGGTTTCTGCATTCAATTCACCATCTCACATTAAGAAATATTATAAAATAGGAACTGAAACCTACAAAGATGAATCAGACAAGATTAAAAAGACTTGTGTAAGTCTTCTTTCTCTCTAATATTATCTGTTTTGCTCCTTGAATGATCTTCTAAGAACACTTACTACACAGTTGTGCATGTACTGAGTACAAATGATTCAGTTACTGGTTCCCAGCATGGCTGGCTCAATGTGGCGGCATGCTCTGCTCTCACACCAAACCCCAGCTGTCCCTCACAGTTTGTGTCGGAGCCAAAAGGGCACTCGTTCACATTCCAGCCCACTGACCCTCATCACACCACAGACTCTTATAGTCAGCATGTAGGGAGCCACATTACTGCCCCACAATGCTTGTTGTATTCTTAGTAGGGCTATTTTGATTATCAGCAGATATGTCAAGGTCATGTGTGATAAATTCCAAACTTCTCTAGCTTTACTTGAGGCTTTTTAGGAGCCATTCATCAGTGTTGGGTTTATAAAAACATGGTACTTCTGTGGTTGCTCTTACAGTTTCAGGTTTCTTTATGTGAGTTGGGTTAAACATTGCATTTTCCCCTTCCTACATTGGCATCACCCATCCTCTATGCTCACTACAGTAAGAGTTGAAGGTGTGCTGGAGACGGAGTGTCTCGCTGATCTGATAATATGGTTATTTAAGGCAGAGGCTGAGAGCCGGGACTGCAGTCATGTGTCTCGTGGCATACAGCAAGTCTTGAATGATTGGTAACTGAGAAACTTATCTTTAAGGCCTCAGGAAAGATTTAGTGAAGTGAGTAACTCTTTTTAGCAGCTGGAAGCTTGTGTGTCAAGTGTCCATTTATAGAAGCACAACTAAGACACACAGGAATTCCGCTTCTTCTTCTTTTATTCAGATTTCATTCGGTGCGTTGTAATAGAGCATGTTTATGTTTGCAGTATTTGTTTTAAGTTTACTGACAGCAGCCTACAACATGAGGAAACTAGATCTATTTGGATTATATACTTTTTTCCAGATTTAAACAATTGCTTTATTAAGAACAGAGTTATTAAAACTGATCTAAAATAATGGCTAAAGCTACAGATATGAAGTAAAAGAGTATGTGTTTGACACACGTCACTTTAAAGGGCCATGGAGAAGAAAGAAAAGACTCAAGATGTTAAAACTCCAGCAAGACTTGTAAAAATAGAATCGTTTTATGAATGTTGCGGATTAAGGCCACAAGACAAAACGCTCTTGCCTACCAATAAAGTTCTACATACTCCAAGTCCTCCTGGAGTTTAGATTTTTTTTTAATTTGTTGAAATTGAATACAATTTGTAATTAACAGGGTTTATCCTTTTATTTTCCCTGTTATTAACTTGCCTGCTCAGTTCTATTTTTGAAACGTTCAGGTTTTATTCTTTTAAATTCCCCTCCTAATCATTTCCCCTGCGTGTTACAGTTTGATCGGTGCAACCTTTCCTCTCAGTCCTTGTTATGGGTTTCACTCCACTGTATGTGTCCCTCCTCTTTCCTTGCTCCTGTCCAGTTCTCTTCTTCTGTAAGTCTGACTGCTCCGATGGAGGCCCCCCTGCAGGCCCAGTATGGAGCCCCCTTGGAGCCTCTGGGCTTCGGTTTAGGTCACCAAGCACAACCCCTCACCCACATGGCTCCTGAGTCCTGCCCCGGTCCAAACTCAGAGCATGATTATCTCCAAGGATCTCATTTCTCCCCTAATGGGACCTCCATTACCGACAGTGTTGGCTCATCAACAACCATTAATTCATCAACATTTGAACCTGAAGAGGAGGAGAGCCTGGTGGACTCTCAGCCAATCTGCTTCAAAGAGAACCCTTTCTTGGTGGCCAATCGTAAAGGAAAGGGTCGTCCGCCAGGAGAGCAGATCCTGTCAGGGCCTCCTGTGGGCTACGGGAAGCAGGGCCAGCTGCAGCCCTGGTTGTTCAGCAAGGCAAGCCGCCTGCCTGAGTGTGTTGTGGAGGCAGCATGTTGTGTTACTGCGCACAGTTTGTTGTTTGGCTCACTTGTGTCCCTAAAAATGGATCATTCAGTTGCATCAGAGCTTTGTTAAAGTTTTAGGACGTAGAACTTTATTTTTTTCTGAGTCCAGGTTGTAACCACCAGCTGAACTGGTGCATGTTTTTGTGCTGCAACAGTTCTAAGCTTGTGGCACCTCGGAAGGTATTTGGGCACATAGTTGCTGCGTAGTCGGGACCTACTGGAATGTTTGTCCGAACAGCTGCAAGGAGGTCATCAGTCATGAAGGAGCACATCCTGCAGAGACACACAGAAAAGAGCATGTTTAACAGCAAGAGCTTTTTGTGGTTGAATTTACATTATGATCACTGCTCCACAGGACTAACCAGTGAATCTTGTTTTGGTGTTTCTATACCACATGTTAGTGGACAGTGAACGTAGGAGCAGTTGTTAACATTTTTGGTGTTTGTTTTTCCAGGCGCCTCCTTCTGACTTCCACAGGACAGAGAGTCCAATCAGGGAAGCACCATACTCTCCCACCATCCAGCCGGTGAGCAGCATTAACACCCAGCACTTCTCTACCATCCTCCTCCCATCTTTTGACTTAATTTCTCCTTTTCTATTAGTTATTTTCATGGGTATAGAAGAGCTATTTTACAGTTGACCTTTTGACTTTTCCTCCCAAACGTAGCCCAGCGTCCACTCTTCCAACAGCTCCCTGTACTCAGGCAGGGAGACCCGCTTCGTAAGTGGGTCTTATGGCCCTCTCTGCTCTGACCTGGATTTTTTTCTTAGCACATATGTCGGCTGATCTGAGACCTCCATCTGTTAATAACTAGTTCAGCTTCTGTGTCGGCTACAGTCTGAAAAGCATGTGACTTTGTCTCCATGGCCAGCTGATTACTGATGCTTTGCTTTGTGCAGACTGGATGTGCATCCATTAGAAGGATAGAACTTTGACTGTATTGTTCTTTAAGGGATATTTCAGATTTCTTTTTGTAGAGGGTTGTTCTGAAGTACTTATCCATAGTTAGTTTATCATCTTGCAAATCAATTTCACTTTTACACTTTCAAATGAACATATTTTAAGAATATTTCACCGCTTTACCTCGCCATAAGACATCCCTGTTTAAATTCAAAAGGGAAACTGAAGCAATTTCATGTTCTCTTCAAGGCCATCAGACTTAGTTGACAAAATGAGTCAGTTTAATTTGTGGATCATGGGAGTTGCTGGTCCACTGCCGTTTTGATACAAACAATTGAAACAGTCGAGGCAGCGGTAAAACAGCAGCTCCTGTGTTCTGCAATGTAAAATTATTGTTTTTGTCAAATGAGTCTGGTTGCTTTGAAAAGAAAACAGTTTCAGTCCCCCCCCACATACATTTAAAAAGAGCTATCTCTTGAGATTGTAATGCAGTGAAAATATTCTAAATGAATCTTATACTTACACAGATAATGGTAATATAGTATTCTGGCTTTGGAGAAGCACCTTATACAACCCCAGTTCAGAAGCTCTGAACTTTCCCTTAATGTTTCTACTGACCAGCTGTGGCTTCAATATTATCTCACAGGACAATATCAAAATAAAATATTAATTTTTCCTTGAGCAAAGTTGCCAGGTACCATCGTAGTACAACTACTTGGTTTTTGATTTATAAGTGAAATTGAGAGAGTTGTCAAAATGTGATGAGGTTAGCTCAAGGTAAACCCTATGGTGTTGCATTGTTTGATAGTGTCTTTGGCATCATCCTGAAGAAGGTCATATTTCGTGACTTTATGCACTGCTGATTGAGTCTGTTGATCCATGCACTTTATTTTATTTTTCATTTCCATTAATTTGTTTCATTCATGCATTTTTTTTTATTTTTTTGCAGGCAAACATTCATTACACCTCCACTCCTTCTGCCAATGACAACACTTCATCATCAGTGAGTGTCTCTGTAGTTCAAAACCATCTCACTCATAAAACAACTCACTGCCCAGATACTCACATTTTAAGCGCATCTTTGTCATGGGTTTCTTTATCTTAGTTTTGTTGCTTTGTGTTTTTGAATTTCCCTGCATTTAAATAGCTAGACGAGCTTCTAACAATGAAGGAAAAAATAACTAATACTTAAGCACAATACTGAGCATTTCCATCTAGAGTAATTTCTGAACTGATACTTGTGATGCATTAGTATGAGAGTTTATTTTGGAATACTAAGTCAGAGTTTTCTGGTAGATTTTCATATTATGTTTTCCAATACTTGTAAAGATTATTCAATAGTTTGGCTTAAACTGGTATTGGAATTTAAAACCACATAGATTGAAGAGTACTCTGATCATTGTCCACCTTTCACTCCACTTATCTTCAGTTGCTCTTCACCCTAATGTTTAGTATGTCTGAATGAAAACTTTTTCCTCATCATGTGCTGTGCAGATTGTGAGGCAGATTTTTCTCGACTGATTTCTTTCATAAGATAACGTTAGTTTTCTCTCCAGACACGACCAGGTGCCATCCAGCCAGTCGGGCGTGTGCGGCAGAGTCCCTCCCCCGCCACTCCGGACGGCCACAGTCCTAACCCCTTCCAGCATGGCCCCTCCCCCTTCAACTCCCAGACCTCTGTAAGACCCCTCACCACCACATAGTGCTGTTTTCTATCCACTCTCAGCTCTGTGCCCCCAGAACACAGCATTTCATAGCAGTGCAGCAGAGATACAGATCATGATTTTTGTTTCTAAAAGAGGTTACAACCAATAAAAGAAAGACTTGTATTTGACAGGCACAGGGCAGTTGAATCTGTTCAGGTGCTGCAGCCCTCCGACTACTGCAAACAGAGCATCCAGCCCGTCTCTGAGCTCCTCAATCAGATCATCTCTCCTAACTCTCAAATGTTCCACTGATTTCTTTCTGTGGCAAGCGGCATAGTTGGATTGGTAAATAATGGAGAAGAGATTTCATCTCACGGCTTCATATTTGTTTCACAAAGGTGCTCATACAGAAAAGTCTGTCATGGCTTTGGACTTTCCACTGTCTGTCTTACTCTGGCATACTCCCGTCCTCTCTCCCATGAAACCAGCCGCCATGCTGTTCACATGTTCTCCTCCACAGTCTTCTTCAACTTTGCTGGTTTTTTTCATAGTCTACCCTCTCCTCCATGTCTGTGTCTGTCCGTCCTTCCCACCACCTCCTCTTCTTCTTCCCCTCGGCTCCTCTACCATATGAACCTATCCCACCCTCCATGCCCCTCCAAACCTCCCCCCTGCAGCCTCGCGCCCCCTCCCCCACCTCGCCTGACGAGTTCCCCATGAATGTCAAGCAGGCATACAAGGCGTTTGCCGCCGTGCCTCGCTCACTGGCAGTGCTGGAGCCGCCGCAGGTAGGCCGTGCTGCCCGGACTCGCCCGGGTCACAACGACAAAAAGCATGCTGTGCTGATTGGTTGGTCTCGCCCCCTGCCCCCTCCTGACTGGAGCAGGCTTGTCCTATAAGGAGCCTGCACCGTGTCGGGGGGAATGTGACGTGCTGTGACGTGTGGAATGCGTTCATCGTTGGTTTTTGTACTCCAGTGCCATCATCTGTTATACTGGTGTCCAGTTTTGATCCATTCGTCCATCCATGTGTGGCTCATGTACTAATATTCAAACTTCCTGTATATATTTATTATGTGCTAATTGGTCTGCCTGCTCTGTACCTCTGTCTTTGTCTTCTGCCTGAGTTTACTTCATTTTAATAACATCTTACTGTGTCCAACAGGACCTGTATAGTGTGAGGAACAATTTCCACCCAAAGCAACCTTCTCCTGAGGTGAGTCAATATGCTGACAAAAAAACTAAAACACAGCTGTCTGTTGTACCCATTGGACCAATTACAAGATTATTTTCCTGATATTATACTATATTATAAAGGGCACCTGTATGCCCCCTCTCCAAATTTAAATATTCTATTAAACATGGTCAAAGTGTCAAATAATGCAGTGAACATTTGTAAAGGTAATACAAAGCCAAAAAGTAAGACCTTTTTTATGCTGGGATCTGAACTCTGAATTCTGAATCAGAGAAAATGGGGCAAAAGAAGCAGTTTAGTGGCTAAAAATGACTAGTTTCACTGTTATTGTCATGGTGAATAGATGGTGAAATGGTGAAAAAATGGTGAAATTGGGAAAAAATGCATCTTACTTACAGTA